>JABUQX010014192.1:27500-45000 GCA_015478945.1 Trachelipus rathkii
GATGGCTTACCCTTCGTCAAAAACCTATCATGACGGGTGTCAAACAGGGGTAGAATGTCTCAAAAATAAGATTCCCGTAGTTACTTTCCCGAACGCCAGAGTCCCCAGGGCCCCAGCCGGGGGTCATTTATGGGGCAAGAAATGACACAAAATGACATATCTTAGCAAAAAGGTGTTAGAGTCATCGTATCTTCTTCAAACTTGGTATGCCTTCTTTATATATTGCAACATTGTTGCATCCAATGTTTAAGCCGCTATGTCAAAGGGGGGTGGGACCCCGCCCCCAAAACGTGTAAAAATGGGCTTTAGAAAGTCTGAATTTAGTGAGTGTATGAAGAGAATAAATGAAATAAGAATGGCTATGTTTAAATTAATTGGGCGACCATATGGAGCCGGAGCTGAGCTGGTGGTTGCGGGGCAGAATGGATTCTTGGCTCCCAAACCACAATATAGACAAAATGAGGTGTCTACATTATGTTTTTCAATGGTGTAGCAATTATTTTTGAGGGTTTCAGTTGGCATAACTGATTTTTAGCTTTCTAGTACGATATGTCCTACATCTTAGAACACCCTATTAATGCCTACCCTATGTTATAAGGTACATGGATTCGATTGGTGTATATTAGGGGTGTTAGGATGCTTCTTCTACGAGTTAGTACCCAACCCTTTTCTAGCACTTAGTAATGCATGACTACATATAGAGTACACCTAATTTAAGTGTCTCCTATGTTCTTAAGGTGTGAGGATTCATTGTATGTATTAGAAGTTGTTATGATGGTTTTTCTACGAGTTAGTTACCTCACCCCTTTTTCTAGTGTAACGTTTCAACTTTGTTATTTTTCGAGCTAGAAGATGTTGAACTGGTGGTCTAACCTCTATGTCACATGAGCCGGAGCCGGAGTTTGTGATGGCAGAGTCAGACTGGAATTCTCGCTCCAGTTGCATATTGAGTCAATTGAGGTGTGTTTATATATGTTTCAAAGGACATAGATTCCAAATTTTGGGGTGTCGTAACCCCAAAATGAGGTTTCAAGAACCATTGAGTGGGTCTCAAGCTGAAAAAAAAGAAGAAAATTACAGAGTACAAGACAGAGAAAAGAGGAAAGGAAATAGAAGTTTCGTAAGATAGAACAAATGAATCATTGGAGCTATCGATATCGGTACAGGTTGGAGCTGATGCGGTGCCGAGTTAGTAATATGTTGCTTTAAATAATATTAGTGTGTTTATATACGTTTTTAATGAAAATATGAATAACATAGTTTCAATACACTCAAAGGTGTCTAGGGACACCTGAGATGAGGCCGAACTGGGATTTTTGGTTTTTTACCCTTTTAAATGGAATTTGGATGTTAAATGTTAATAATATATATATTTAGCTCTATCAACAACCCCATGTTGTATAAATATATGTAGCAACAGCCTATGTTGTAGCAAATATATAATGAAATTAACCACAGAGAACTTACGTGATTCTCTCTCTCTTGAGTCTACACAATGGTATAATATGTTTGTACATGAGATATTCAAGTCAAGAAACTGGAATGCGACTTGTTTAATGTATGCTATATCAAGTCCCTATATAAAGATGTGTGTATGTGTATGTGTATGCATGTGTATATGTGTATGTGTATGTTTAGTTAGAGGTCGTATACACATAGTCTTACATTTTTATTTCAAACTGAGGTATTTTATTTATAGAAAAGCTGTTTCATTACCAAAGTTAGTTAAGGTTAAAGTTAAAAGATAAAGTTAAATTAAAGTTAAAGCTAAAGTTAAAGTTAAAGTTAAAGTTTCATGCTGAAGGATAAGATTTATATTTTTCATGTATTAAATACAAATGATTTTTTGAAAAACATTGTCTTTTGATGAAAAACATTTTTTGTTTTTTTCGAAAAACATTTTCTTTTGATGAAAAACATTTTTATTTTTTGAAAAACATTTTTAAAAAACATTGTTTCTAAAAAAAAAGTTGTTAAATTTCCACGAAAAACATGATTTTGGGGACCATAAAGCAATAAAGCAGTAAAACACTACAGCAAACAGCCTCCAGGGGCCCCATCCCCCCCCCCCACCCACCTCATGTTTTACTGCTTTACTGCTTTACCATACTTACTATTAATAAAAATATATGTCACTCCCTATTTTTCTGTTCAATCATATACATTTGTATTTCACATTACCCTTTTTCTAAAACTTTTTTTAAAAAACTTAGACTTAAATAAATATATTTTAATTTGTAACACTTAAGAGACAAGGTGGTAGACCTTATATATATATATATATATATATATATATATATATATATAATTATATACACAAAATATATAATATTATAATATATATATATATATATAATATATATATATATATATATATTATATATATATATATATATATACAGTTAACATTAACAATTCATACTTAACAGAGTAAGTACTAAATAACCATACAAAACGTAATATTCACATTTTTCAATGCATGTCTTTAACATAGTAATATTATCAAAGATTTATCGTATCCTACCTAACGATTGTATAAATAAGATAATCGAACACGAGACACACACAACCACATCACACACACACACCACACACACACACAACACACACTACATACAACAGAAGAGAACAAGCACAAAGGAAAAACCGAACGTAACAAAGTTTTCCATTAAATAAAGCTAAATATCATCACCTATACTAAGAATATAATGTAAACGACAAACCAACATACCTTTAGCACGAATAAACAGTTAACATTAAATAATTTCCTTTAATAACAGCAGTAAAGTAAAAATAGATACAAACGTAACTATTCAACTTTTTTCATACATGTCTTTACATTAATGGTTAATTTTACATCAAATAGTAATATTTAACAAGATTTTATTATAACCTGGCTTAATTGTAATGAACTAAGATAATACCACAGACCAACACACACACACACACAACATCACAGGCACACACACCACACCATAATCACACAACAACCACACATACAATATATACCAATAGAGAGGAATTTTTGGCAACGTACAAAGTTTTCACCCATTAATAAAGCTAACATAGATAGCACCTATACTAAGAATATAATGTCAGCAACCTAACAGAACAACCAGACGAATTAACAGCTATCATTAACAACTTTCATACGTAACAGCGTAAAGTAACAAAATAGCATAAACTAAAAACGTAACTATTCAACTTTCATACATGTTTAACATATCAATGTTTAATTTTACATCAACATAGTAATGATTTACAAAAGATTTTAACAGTATCCTACTAACTATTGTTAATGAACTAAGAATATAATACCACACAGCACCACACCACACAACACACACATCACAAACACACACGAATATATTGTTAACGTAAAATGTTTTAACATTAATAAAGCTAACATAGCAACACCTGAATTAAGAATATAATATACAACGACAAAATTACATACCTTAACACGAATAAACTGTTACATTGCATTCCTATTAACAAGCAGTAACAGCTACATTAATCAAAACGTCACTATTCACATTTTTTCAAACATATTTCTAACATATGTTAATTTTACATTACATGGTAATATTTAACAAAATTTAATCATAACATGGTCTAAGTATCACCTGACTGACGGAATAAATTTGCTAATTTTGTACCAAATGTTTTTCGCATAACATAGTAATATTTAACAAAAAAAATCATTTTAAGACAGAGCACAACCTTCTACCACGTTCAAATCTACGAATATGACGATAAAATAAGTCTCGAGAGAAAAGATAAGGCAATATTATTGGAACAAACACAAGTCTAAGAGATAAGGGATATTTCAACCAATCACGGAAAGGTATAGGATATTTCAGCCAATCACAGAGTAGGGCAAATATAGATAAAGGATATGTCCAACATGAAAATAGATCCAAGTCTTTACACTAATATATATATTTTATATATTTATTTGTATATATATTATATATATATATATATATATTATATATATATATATATTTATATATATATATATACTATATATATATATATCTATATTATATATATATAATATATATATATATATATGGTAACATATACATAGGATACGCCCCCCTATGTAAAATAAAAGAAATCCAAAATAGCATACATAATAAAATATATAAAGGAATACATCTTCCACCGAAAGATACCCCAGGGTTTCACCCCTTGCTAGATGAATGAATCCCCCATGGGGTATCACCCCGAAGGGACGTGTAAGCAGGCTGAGGCCTTACCCTCCTTCGGAGGGTAATGCCTGCTTACAAGCCCCTTCGGGGTGATACCCCATGGGGGATTCATTCATCTAGCAAGGGGTGAAACCCTGGGGTATCTTTCGGTGGAAGATGTATTCCTTTATATATTTTATTATGTATGCTATTTTGGATTTCTTTTTTATTTATAGGGGGGTGTATTCTATGTACTGTGTATATATTTTTTATATATATATATATATATATATATATATATATATATATATATATATATATATATATATATATATATATATATATATATAGTGTAAGACTTTGGATGCTATTTCCATGTTGGACATATCCGTTATCTATATTTGCCCTACTCTGTGATTGGCTGAAATATCCTATACCTTTCCGTGATTGGAAATCCCTTATCTCTTAGACTTGTGTTTGTTTCAGTAATATTGCCTTATCTTTTCTTCTCGAGACTTATTTTATCGTCATATTCGTTTTAGATTTGAACGTGGTAGAGGTTTCCTCGGTCTTAAATGATTTTTTTTGTTAATTTCTTCATAATGGGAAAACTTTGGTACGTTAGCAATTTATTCGTCAGTCAGTATGAATACTTAGACAGGGTTATGATAAATTTTGTTAATTATAACCATTTAAATGTAAAATTTGCGTTGACTTGTTAGATATACTTGTAAAGTGTGAATAGGTTACGTTTTGTATGTAATGTTAGCTGTTTTCTGTTGTTAGTATGGATTTGTAATGTAAACAGTTTTATTCCGTGTTTTAAGGGTATGTTAATTTTGTCGTTGTATATTATATTCTTATTTCAAGTAACTCTATGCTCCCGTTGTTTATGTAAAAATACTGATTAATTAACATTTTCGTGTGTGTGTGTGTGTGTGTGTGTGTGTGTGTGTGGTATTTATTTTAGTTATTACAATAGTTAGGTTAGGATACGTTAATTTTGTTAATATTACTATGTTGATGTAAAATTAACATTGATATGTAAAACATGTATGAAAAAGTGTGAATATAGGTTACGTTTTGTATGCTATTTTGGTTACTTTACTGCTGTTAAAGTATGGAAACTTTGTTAATGTTAGCTTGTTTATTCGTGCTTAAAGTATGTTAGGTTGTCGTTGTACATTATATTCTTAGTAATAGGGATGCTATGTTAGCTTTAATTAATGTGAAAACTTTGTACGTTGCCAAATATTCCTCTCTATGTGTGTATGTATGTTGTGTGTGTGTGTGTGTGTATGTGTGTGTGTGTGTGTGGTGTGTGTGTGTGTGTGTGTCTGTGGTATTTATTATTAGTTCATTACAATAGTTAAGTTAGGATACGTTAAATCTTTGTTAAATATTACTATGTTGATGTAAATTAACATTGATATGTTAAGAATGTATGAAAAAGTGTGAATAGGTTACGTTTTTGTATGCTTTTGGTACTACTGGCTGTTAAGTAAGGAAATTTTGTTATGTTTAAACTGTTTATTCGTGGCTTAAAGTATGTGTAGGTTTGTCGTGGTACTTATATTCTTTAGTATAGGTGATATTGTTAGCTAATTTAATGTGAAAACTTTTGTTACGTTAGCATATATTCATATATATATATTTATGTTTGTGTGTGTGTGTGTGTGTGTGTTGTGTGTGGTTTGTGTGTGTGGTGTGTGTGTGTGTGTGTGTGTGTGCGTGGTGATTTAATTTTAATGTTTATTACAATATTTAGGTTAAGATACTATAAATTATTTGTAAAATATTTTTTTATATTTGGAGCTTTTAAAAAGAAAAAACCAAAATGCTCCCCATGAAAAAAAAGTTTGGTTGGGGGGGAATCTGGTTTAAAAACCGTTTTTGGTTTAAATGGTATGTTAGTTACTTTACTGCTGTAAGATGGAAATTTGTTAATATTAACTATTTATATATATTATATATATATATATAATATATATATATATATATATATATATATATATATATATATATATATATATATATAATATTATAAGGTTACATTGGTCTTTAAGTGTTACAACTTAAAATATATTTATTTATCTAAGTTTTTTTTTAAAAAAGTTTTAGAAAAAGGGTAATGTGAAATACAAATGTATAATTGAACAGAAAAATAGGGAGTGACATATATTTTTATTAATGTAAGTATGGTAAAGCAAGTAAAAGCAGTAAACATAGGTGGGTGGGGCGGGGGGATGGGCCCCTGGAGGCTGTTTGCTGTAGTGTTTTACTGCTTTATTGCTTTATGTCCTAAAATCATGTTTTTCGTGGAAATTTAACAACTTTTTTTTAGAAATATTTTTTTTAAATGTTTTTCAAAAATAAAAATGTTTTTCATCAAAAGACCTGTTTTTCGGAAATAAACAAAAGTTTTTCATTAAAGACTTATATGTTTTTCAAAAAAAACATTTGTATTTAATGCATGAAAAATATAAATCTTATCTTGACATGAAATTTAACTTTTAATTTAACTTATCTCCTTTAAATTTAACATCTACTTAACTTAATTACTCTATTTGGTATGATAACGCTTTTCTATAAATAAATACTCAGTTTGAAATAAAAATGTAGGACTATGTGTATACGACCTCTAACTACATACACATCACACATACCTATCACATGCATACACATACACATCGTTTATATAGGGACTTGATATAGCATACATTAAACAAGTCGAGTGCAGGTTTTGATGAATATTTCAGTTGTACAACATATGTATACCATTGTGTATGACTAAGAGAGAGAATCACTTAAGTTCTCTGTGTTAAGTTTCATATAATTTGTACACATAGGGCTGTTGCTCCATATTTTTATACAACATGGGGTTGTTGATAGAGCGTAAGTCTATGTATTATTAACTTATATCCTTTTAAAATTTTCATTTAAAAGGGTAAAAACCACATTTTGGGGTTCGCCCCCCATCTCAATTGGTGTCCCTAGACACCTTTGAGTGTATTGAAACTATGTTATTCATATTCTACATCACTGAAGACGTGTTTATAACACTAATATTATGGTGATAAGCACATATTTACTAACTCGGCACCGCACCGACCCTGCACCGGTGCCGATACCGATAGCTCCAATGATTCATTTGTTCTATCTTACGAAACTTCTATTTCCTTCCTTCCTCTTTTCTCTGTCTTGTACTCTGTAATTTTCTTCTTTTTTTCCAGCTGAGGACCCACTCAAGGGTTCCTCGAACTCATTTTGGGGGTTACGACACCCCAAAATTTGGAATCTATGTCCTTTGAAACATATATAAACACACCTCAATTGACTCAATATGCAACTGGAGCGAGAATTCCAGTCTGACTCTGCCATCACAAACTCCGGTCCGGCTCATGTGACTAGAGGTAGACAAAGTTCACTCTCTAGCTCGAAAATAACAAAGTTGAATACGAAAAGCTAGAAAAGGGGGTAGGGTGACTAACTCGTAGAAGGAACCAATCTAGCACATTCTAATATACGCCAACCGAATCCTCATACCTTATAACATAAGGATAGATGCCAATATTTGGTGTATTCTTTGACGTAGGACATGGAATGCTAGAAAATGCTAGATAAGGGGGTGGGTTACTAACTCGTAGAAGGAACATCCTAACACCTTCATATATCAACCACAATTCGAATCATTGTACTTATAATAGGGTAGGCATTATATGGGGTTATTTCTAAGATTAGGACATATGTACTAGAAGCTTAGAAGAATCAGTTATGTTCAACTGAAACCTCAAAATGAATTACACAGTTGAAAAAATATATGTATACACCTGCAGGGTTTGTTCTAATATGTGGTGGGTGGAGCCAGATTCCAATTCTGGCCCGCACACAGCTCCGGCTCCGGCTCCATATGGTTCGCCAATTATTTTAAACATAGCCATTCTATTTCATTTATTCTCTTCTAATTACCTCACTAAATTTCAGCTTCTAAGCCATTTTTAGTTTTTGGGGGGCGGGGGTCCCACCCTTTGCATAGCGGCTTGGAAACATTGGATGCCAATGTTTGCAAACATATATAAGAATGCATGCAAGTTTGAAGAGATAGCGATGACCTCTAAACTCTTTTAGCTAAGAGTGTCATTTTTGTGTATTTCTTGCCCCCATAAATGACCCCCGCTGGGCTGGGTGACTCTGGCGTTCGGGAAAGTAACTACGGGAATCTTATTTTTGAGACATTCTCCGTGTTTGACACCGTCTGATAGGGTTTTGACGAAGGTAAGCTCTACGAAAACGCATGTTGTGGTTTCTAAAAAAAACGCAACGGCTTTGAAACGCCACGCTCGGCAATAGCGGCAATCGACTGCATACCTCAAAACATCTAGACAACACCGAGTTCGCTTTCATGCTCAAGAAAAAAAATGTTAGAAGGGGGGTAGGGTTAAATCTAATACTAATGCGGAATTGCGGGGGCGTTCGGTCTTGCGGACCGACCTTGCGACGATTGCCTACCAACGACTGCGAAATTGCGGGAAAAACGCGACGATGGCGACGACGACGATTGAAAATTATGACGATAATTAACAAGACGATTTATAAAACAAAATGGCGAACGCAATGAAAAAACAACAAGGTTGTTGCCTTTAAAAAAGGCCCATGAAAGAACATGAACAAAATAAACTACATAAACTTAAAAATAACTAACTAACGTATCTGAAAAAAAAGAGGGGGCTCCACCCCCCTTTGGGGATACCCCCCTGGGGTGAATCCCATACATAAAAATCAACCCAGGAAAGTACGTGAGAATCTGGGATGACAAAATGATACCCTAAAAAAAACACCCATGAACCTACGTGAGTAAAAAATATTATCCACCTGACCAGCGATTGTGCTCATCGTTGGTCATGTGGACCCCCTGTAGTTTAAAAAATCACCCAGGAAGGGTGTGAGAACTGGGAGATGACAAATGATACCCTAAAAAACCCCCATGAACTACGTGATTTAAAAAATATATATAAAAGGGTAAAAAGTACCTAAAATATGGAAAAATGGGGGTAATAAGGGCCTGAAATATAAGAAAAATGGTTAAAAAGGTGAAATATAGAAAAAAAGGTTAAGTGCTTTGAAATATAGAAAAATTTATAAAAAAGGTCCTAGAGGTAGATGAATACGCATGGCTTGTATTACCTCATCTGGATAGTTTGTAGGGGGGTAAGAGCTCGAATGCGATCTTATATCCCTACTATATATATATATATAATTATATATATATATATATAATATTATTATATATATATATATATTATATTATATATATTTATATTATATATATATATATATTAAATATATAATCAAGATTAAAATGGGGTTCCTTGAGCTTCATTGGAGTGTAATCATAATAAGATGCAATTTAATTTATTAAATAGTTTAATCCTATCAAAAAAATTAGAAATAAAAATAATAAATACGTTGTACACAAGCTAGTTGTATAAAGTGATGATTGCACAACTTGCAACAGGTCAACGAACAGCCCTGATATATATTATTATATATTATATAATATATATATTAATATATATTATATATATATATATTATATATATATTATTATATATATATATATATATATAATATATATATATAAATATCCTTTGTATAAAAAAAAAAAAAAAAACAATATATTTTATATATATATATATTATATATATTATTACAAATTATTTTGTATTTTTTTCTAATTAAATTTTAATGTTCTCTTTGACTCCATCTGAAAAAAGTCAACAAAGAATTTAATAAAATATAAAAATAAAATAAATTATAATTTATTTTTTATAAAACGTTATTTCTTAGTATAATTTTAAGAATACAAAAAGGAGTTCTTTAACACTATATATATATATATATATTATATATATTATATATTATATATATATATAATATATATATATATCTATTTATATTATATATTATATATTATATATATATTATGATAATATATATATATTAATATATATATATTATATTATATATATATATATTATTAAGTAAGGTAACTGTCCGTATTATGTATGGCTTACCTGAAATTACAAGTTATCTCCCTCGAAGTATGACCCTTGGGCGTTTACACAGCGGTTCAACGTTTCTTCACTGTTATAGCAGTACGAAGTCATTTTCTGAAGTGGTGTTTAGTTCACGTGTGACAGTATTTTATGTTTCCATCGTCATAAAATGATAACCTCAACTCATTTCCAACTTGGGAAGAGGTAGAAATCAACTGAGGCTAAGATTCTGGGCTGTATGGAAGATGTGGAAGTATTTGAATGTTTTTTCTTCGCCAGAAATTCTATATTTGAGAGCGCAGTATGGAGATGGGCGTTAATCGTGTGCAGGCACCCAATGTCTGCAATGGTCTGTTCTAATTTACTGAAACTGTTTCGAAGTCGTTCCAAACATATTTGTAAAGACGGTGATTAACTGTCCCTGTCTGAGGTACAAATTCCTTGTTGCCACTACACCGCTGCCGCAAAAAACATAATAGTGTTTTCACCTTGGACTTGCTCATACGTGCTTTCTTCGGACGAGGAGATATGTTTGTGTGCACTCGCACTTTGCGTTGGTTTTAGGATGTACTTAAGAACCCATGATTTTTCCGCTGTTTAATTTTATCACAAAAATTGTGCTGCATTTCGATCTTTCAAGTAATTTGACAAATTTCGACCTGTTCGTTTCTGTTCCCAGAATCATGTAACTTTCGGGACTTAGGGTTTGCACAAAAATTTTCTATGAAGTATGGATAAAGGTATTTTTATCCAAAGCAGTTCTTCTGCAATCACTCTGACACTGAACCGGCGGTTTCTCTCCATCACATCTTTAACAACTTTCACATTTTCATCGTTTGTTGGCGAGATTGGTCTTCCACAACGAGTGTCGTCTTCAACATCTTCCCTCTTTGAAAGCTTTGTGCCACTTAAAAAACATAGTTCTCGATAGAGTGCATCCCCATCAAGCTTTGTTTGATAGAAGCAAATTGTCTAGTGGCACACTTTGTTATGTTTACACAGATTTGATTAGGTACGCTGTCATATTCATCTGCTCGCAAAAACGTAACGAGATAAGGAAACCGCCTTTACACAAAAAGATGCAGTGCAAAACGTAACAAGGTTAGAAACACGCCCACATAAATAGATGTAGTGCAAGACTGACCTTATAAATCTGGTTAAAACTGGTATGGATTGTAGCTAGGTAACTAGTTAGCTATCGTATACGTCACGGAGGACTGACATACTAGTCGTTCATGGGATATCTTCAGTAAAACTTACTTGGAACAGAGGATAATTTATTTTATATCTATATATATATTATTATATATATATATATTATATATAATATAATATCTATTATATATATAATATATATATATATATATATATATATATATTATATATATATTATATTATTATATATATATATATATATATATATATATCTTAATATAATATCTATATATATAGTATATATATATATATATATATATATATATATATATATATATATATATATATATATATATTATATATATAATATATATATATATATATATATATATATATAAATATTATATATATATGATATATATAGTATATATATAATATATATTATATATATATTATATATAATATATATATATATATATATATTATATAATATATATATATATATATTATATATAAATAATTATATATTCTATATTTTATTTGCACAGTCTATCATTAGAATAGAATCCGATAGTTCCCACAAGCTTATAATTTATTTATAGGTAATTAAAGAGCTATTATATATATATATATATATATATATATATATATATTATATATATATAAAATATATATATATATATATATATATTATATATATAAATATATATATATATTATATATATATATATATATATATATATAATAGTAATAATGTTGCCTCCACTCTATTTTGAACACAAATAAATATTTAAATAAATATGCAAACTTTGAATTTCAAAATTTAATACTTTTTATTGCTACTAAAAAATTAAGTAGTAAGGGCGGCTCCAAATGCGGAGTTTGGGTCGAACCTGCCACCCCATGTGGTGTATGGTCCATTTTTTTGCTTCATTACTTGGTTTGCCAAATACACAAATCTTTTCCATCGCTTGTGGAGAAGATTTGTGTATTTGAAAAAACAAGGAAATGAGCAAAGCATGCCAAAATGACCCATACACACATTGGGTGTTTGGCAAAGGGTTCGACAAACTCCGCATGTGTGGAGCCGCCTTAAGGGATCAAAAGGTCAGCTCTCCTCTCAATATTTCAAGAACTCATAATTAAAAAAGCTTTTAAAAGAACACAGTCGTTTAAAACACTGCGCTCCTCATTTCCAGTACGCCTGATCGAATCAGGTCGTCGAAAAGCTAAACCAACCGTAATGGTGTAGCTACATTACCAGCACAATTTAACTCTCGATATGACCAATGCTGGTAAACTACAGATGGTAATCATTGAAGAGAACGCTTGTTCAATTAAGGGGGTAACAGAAAGTAAGCAACTCATTAATATTATAAGTAGTAACAAGTCGATATTGGAGGTAAAATTTTTTTACCTGCGTCCTGAATTTTGCCTGACCTTGAACTTTTGCTGACTTTTTTTAACCTTGACTTTTTGGCTGTACTTTTTGAGACCCAAATTTTTCGGCCAACCTTTTGTATTCCAGGGTGCAATTTTGGCAACCCTAATTTTTGCAAACCTAATTTTTGGCAACCTTCGAAGAAGGGTTGCGCCAACCGGTTGCGTCAGCAACCGTTGTACGTGTCCACCTATTTTTTTCGATCAACTTTATGGTCTTCCATGGGTCATTTGGCCCACCCTAATTTTTGGCCGACTAATTTTTGTCAACCTAATTTTTTTGACGAACCTTTGGTCTTCATGGGTCATTTTTGGCTCACGCTAATTTTTGCAACCCTAATTTTTTGGCACCCCTATTTTTTTGTCACCCCTTTGGTCTTCAGGGTGCATTTTGAGACCCAAATTTTTCGGGTCACTATCCTTGTGTATTCTAACGTAAAATTTTCCACACGATCAGATTTAATTAACTCAACACAGATTTACTTACCACACAGACTTACTTACACTCACACAGTTTTACTTACACACACAGATTTACTTACACTCAAAAATTTACTTAACAATATTTATTCCACACAGATTACTGTACAACACACGTTTACTTACACAGCACAGTTTCTTACCTCACCAGATTTATTACACACAGATTTACTTAACTCAACACGATTTTTTACTTACACCACAGATTTTACTACAAGCGACACAGATTTACTTACACACCACTGTTTTAAGATTTACTTTACATCATACCAGATACTCATACTCATACAAAATTTCCTTCTTAACCTGTTAAAGGATCTTCGACCCAGCATGTTTTAGTTTGAAATATAATATTTATAAAAAAAATATAATAATTGATGCCAATTCTTGTCTATACTGGAATTACTTTTTGACCTGGTATTAGGTCTAAATCAGCCTGGGATACAAAAAAGGTTTATCCTAAATTTAAGGCCTACATTTAGGCCTAACGTAGTTATTGCAC
The DNA here is from genome assembly GCA_015478945.1 of Trachelipus rathkii. NCBI lineage: Eukaryota > Metazoa > Arthropoda > Malacostraca > Isopoda > Trachelipodidae > Trachelipus > Trachelipus rathkii. Next base: position 41,330 of record JABUQX010014192.1, read on the forward strand.
AAATTTTCCAGAAAAAGGTCAGTTTGATATATATTTTGACCTTGGTATTAGGCCTAAATCGCCCCCGGGATACAAAAGGTTATCCTAAATTTAGCCTAAAGCAGTTATTTCAACAGCATTTTAACGGAGGAGGGTAGTTTCGTATCTGTAAGGAGTGCGGTTTGTTGTGTTTTCTCGTGTTGATTTGTCAATGTACATAGATAATAATAAAGAAATTCGAAATTATTTAAAAAACTTTGAAATATTTTTAGTTAACATCCGGAGCGAATAATATAAATGTAAGTGAATAATTGTTATTTTTAAATAAAAACCTAGAATGATTTTAATAAAATACATGTTATGTTAACAGAGAAGAATTTATTTTGTTATTTTATACTTATTACATGGCTAAAGATGATGTAAAGCAGTAAGTCAATAGGACAAAACGTGGCATAGGTTGGTGTAGAGGGGTGCTAGGGCTCCTTACTGATTTACTGATTTATTTCTTTAAGGTACGTAAATATATTTTTTTAATTTAATTTCATTATTTTTTTAGTAGAAAAAAAAAAAAAAAAAAAAAAAAAGAAAAATTTATTTTATACCTGATAGTTATAAAATTTATAAAAAATATTAAAATTATAATAAATTCTTTGTTCAAGATAATGATTGATTTATTATAGAAGTTTAAAGAACTTAAATAATTTTAATTTATATTTGAATGAGTAATATAAATGTACGTGTTTTATTAAAGCATAAATTTTTAATAATTATACGTATTGGGTAAGTGAGCGGCGTGTGTGTGTGTGGTATGTGTGTGTGTGTGTGTGTGGTGTGTGTGTGTGTGTGTTCTAAATATAATAACAATAGGCATGAAGTAAATACACTAGGTATAATAATAAAATAAAAATAAATGTTTTAAAATAAAAACTGTTATTTGTGTAAGTGAGTGTGCGTGTGGTGTGTGTGTGTGGTGTGTGTGGTGTGTGTGTGTGGTGGTGTTCTAAATAATATAACAATAGATGAAGTAAATAACCTAACTATAAAATAAAAATAAAATGTTTAATAAATTAATAGTTATAATGTGTAAGTGAGTGTGTGTGTGTGTGTGTGTGTGTGTGTGTGTGTGTGTGTTGTGTGTGCTATGTGTGTTCTAAATAATTATAACAATAGGCATGAAGTAAATTAACACTAGTATGAGATAAAAATAAAATAATAAAAATCGTAAAAATTAATAATATAATTAAATAAAAAAAAAAGAATGGAGCAAAAATGCTCAAGCAAAGTTTTAAATAAAAGAGCATAATGTTGTGGTCATTATGAGTTAAAGCAGTAAAGACAATTATGAGTTAAGCAGTAAAACATGAGTTAAGCAGTAAAACATGAGTTAAGCAGGTAAAACATATGAGTTAAAAGCAGAAAACATGATTAAAGCAGTAAAGCGTAAAAACAAAACAAAGATACTATCCTTGTTGCTATGTACACATCTATTGATTTACTGATTTATGCTTTAGGAGGTATGTAATGTTAATAATATATGAGTTAAACCAGTAAAACATATGAGTTAAAGCAGAAAACAGTAAAAAAAGCATACTAACCCCTTGTTGCTAAGTAAACACCTCTATTGATCTACTGATTTACTGCTTTAAGGTATGTAATGTTAATAATATATGAGAGTTAAAGCAGTAAAAATATGAGTTAAAGCAGTAAACAGTAAAACAAAAGCATACTAAAGCCTTAGGTGTTAGGTAACACTTTAATTGATTTACTGATTTACTGCTTTAAGGTATGTAATGTAATGTTTTTATAAAATTTGGTACATTTAGTAAAATAATGATTATATTCAGCCCTGGTTTTTCTTCTTACATACAATTTTTAAAAAATTTATAATTAAAATTTAAGTAAAAAATATAAAGAAAATAGTTACTTGGATTCATTTTTTCGTTCGCACCGGGTATTGCGCTGCGGGCGCAGCGGCGGGAGCGGGTACGACGGAAATATTTGCGCCTGCGGGCGCTTCAGCGGCGGGCGGGAAACGCGGAAATATTGCGCCTGCGGGCGCTCGCGGTGGGCGGGAACGCGATTGGTCGCACCTGCGGTGCGCGGTTGACTGTCTTTGCGCGGATCGACCGCAGCCGACGCCTTGGGACCGCTTATGACTAAGGGGGTAAGACATTAATATTATCTGTTTATGATGAGTTATCATCCTCAAGTGAGGATCAATGCTGAGGCAATAATGCTGAGGCATAAAGTTGAGGCAAGTTGAGGCATCAAAAATATCGAGTGTGTGAGTGTAAGTGTATCTGTGTGCGTGTGGGTGTAAGTGTATATGGGCTAGTGTAAGCGTTAAAGTGTATAGTGTGTAGTATGTAAGTGTAAGTGTATCTGTGCGTGTGAGTGTAAGTATATATGGGTTAGTGTAAGTGTCTATGGAGAGTGTAAGTGCTTATAAGTGTCATAGTGTGTATATGTGTCATAGTGAATGTGTGTATAAAGTGTCAATAGTGTATGTGGTGTTAGGTGTGTGTGCAAGTGTATTATCTATATATATTTATATTATATATATAATATATATTATTATTATATATATATATATATATATATATATATATATATATAATATCGGCTATAAGTGATAGAAAAAGACAACTCATACTAGGACGCATCTAGAAGCTTGTAATATACACCACTCGATTCTCATACCTTGTAACATAGGGGTAGACACGCATATTAGGGCTATTCTAGGCTCAGGGAGGCTAGAAAAGGCTTGAAAAAAGTGGACTCAGTTGGCACTATTGGCACTCATTGGCACTATGTGGCACTCACTTGGCATTCATTGGCACTTCATTGGCACTCACTTGGCACTCAATGGCACTCATTAATTCTCATAGAACACTAATAGAAATCCCTAGATACTCCTTAGGTGATTGGGAAATCAAAGTGCCTATAAATAAATTTGAGTCATCAAAAAGTACAGGCGAAAAAGATACATGTCAAAATTGTAACCTGGAATACAAAAGGGTTGACCGAAAATTTGGGTTCTCAGAAAATTGCCTCCTGGAAGACCAAAGGGTGTCGAAAAAATAGGGCTGCGAAAAATTTAGGGATGCCAAATTAGGGTGCCAAAATTGACCATGGAGACCAAAGGTTGGGCAGTGTGTTTGTACGTGGGTATAAGTGTAAATGTAAGTGAAGTGTATATTGGTGAGTGTAAGTGTCATAGTGATGTATGTATAAGTGTAAGTGTGGTGTGTGTGTGTGTGGTGTGTGTGTGTGTGTTTTGTGTGTGTGTTGTGACCGCGTGTGTATTTGCGTGTGTGTAAGTAAATCTGTGTGTGAGTGTAAGTAAATCTGTGTGTGTAAGTAAATCTGTGTGGTGTAAGTAAATCTGTGTGTGAGTGTAAGTACATCTGTGTGTATTAAGTAAATTGTGTGTGAGTGTAAGTAATCTGTGTGTGTAGGTAAATCTGTGTGTGTAAGTAAATCTGTGTGGTAGTAATCTTGTGAGTGTAGAGTAATCTTGTGTTGTGTAAAGTAATTGTGTGTGAGTGTAATTGTAAGTGTCTATGGGTAAATTGTACCGTAGAATACACAAGGGTTGACCGAAAAATTTGGGTTCTCAAATTTGCACCCCTGAAGACCAAAGGTTGACCAAAAAAAGGGGTGCCAAAAATTTTTAGGGTTGGCCAAAAATT
>JABUQX010014193.1:0-5000 GCA_015478945.1 Trachelipus rathkii
AGATGAGATAGAAGTCAGAAGCTCCGATCCGGATCTGGTATGATTTTTCCTCAGAAAATATTTTTTTGGGTGAAAAATTTATTCCGAAAGACGTGCTGAACAATTTATTCAAAAATAGTGTAGTAAACAGTTATTCGGATCCGGAAAGCCGAGTCGTATCTAGAGCCGGATCTCCTAGCCGGATCCCTTGGGTATGAATTTTTTTCGATAAATATTTTTTTACGGATAAAAAATTTATTGCCAGGAAGACGTGCATTATTTATATCAATTCAATAGTTGCAGAAATCGACTATATGTCACGGATCAGCGGAGCGAAGTCAAAGTCGGCAGCCCAGATCCAGGTAGTACGGATCCACTGGATTATAGACTATTATTTTTCATAGAAATATTATTTGTGTATTGTGAAAAATTAAATGGAAAAGATAAGACACTTTATGCTGAATCAGAGAACTTATTCAATAATAAGTATTATCAGAAATCTTAGTAGATCCAGGAGCCAAAAGCCCGTATCCGGGTCGAGTGGATAACCGGATGCAGAGCGCGAGAACCGTAGAAGTAATTAGAAACATTTTTTTCAATTTTGTTTTTTTTTAAAAGTGAAGAAGTTATTGCCGAGAGGACGGCTGAACAGTTAATCAAAAGTGCACCCGTAAAACTTTTAGTCGGATCCGGAATCTCGGAGTACGGATCCGCGATCTTGGTATATACAAATTTTTCTTCAGAAATTTTTTTTTATGAGGGGAAAAATTTTATTGGCAGAGAAAGGTGCTGAAACAATTTTCAAAATAGTGTAGATAACATTAGTCGAATCCGGAGCGAAGCGAAGTCCGGATATGGAGGCTGGAATACCTTAGTTCGTGATACTCTGTGGTAATGAATTTTTTTATTCGAAATAACCTATTTTTTATTATGGTAAGAGAAATATATTGCCGATGATGAGACGTGGTGCTGAACAATTTTTCAAATAGTGCAGAAACCTTAGTCGGATTCGGACCGAAAGCGCGAAGTCGAAGTCCGACACCGGATTCGAAGCCGGATCACTAGATCCAGGGTTATGAATTTTATTTAAAGAAAATATTTTTTAGTGAAAAATTTAATTGAAAGAAGACGTGCTGAACAATTTTTCAAATAAGCTGTAGTAAACATTAGTCTCGGATCCGAAATGCCCAGATCCTGGACCTGAATCCTGGGTATTGAATTTTCTTGTCGAATGAAGAAATATTGTCAGAAGACGTGCCGAACAATTTTTCAAATAGATGCGAGGATAAACCTAAGATCGGGATCCAAGTGAGCACGAAGCACGAGATCGGAATTCCTATGAAGCTCGGTCCTTAGCCGGATTCCTGGGTATGAAATTTTTCTCGAATTTAAATCATTTTTTTAGGTAGACAAATTTAATTGCCAGGAGACGTGCTAGCCACAATTTTCATAGTGCAGAAACCTTAGTCGGAAATCCGGAGCCGTAAGCCGAAAATGAAGTCCGGATCCGGTATCCGGATTCTGGGTATGATTTATTTCAGAAAATATTTTTAGGCTGAGAAATTTAATGTAAGAAGACGTGCGTTTGAACAATTCTGAAATAGTACAGAATCTCACTAGTCAGATTCAGAGCTGAAGCACGGTACGTCGGGTCGGAGTTCGGAGTCGTGGAGCCGGAGCCAGGCCGAGTAGATCACGGATCCTCTGTGGTGATATTACATTATTTTTTTCAGGGTTAAATATGGTTGTGTTTTGGATGTGGGTGGTGTTTGGTTGTGTGTGTTAGGGTGTGTTAATTTAGTTTGATGGTTATATGTGAGTATTTTTTGTTGCAATAGATGTATGAACATTATTAAATAGTAACAGGTTGGTGTGGTTTGGTTTGTGTTGAGAGTAATCTATTTTAGGTTTTCGTTGTGTAGGTCCCTCAGTGGATGGATATGTCGGTCCGTTATGGTCAGTGGTGTGATTGGCGTCGTTTGTGTTGATGCCGGAGCTCTGGTAGCTCGCGGTGTATGGCTCTGGAGCGTGTTGGTAGCCGTTGAGCTCGTGGTAGTCGCGAGCCGGGAGCCGGAGCCGGAGCCGGAGCCGGAACTGGGATCCTGGGTAAGATTTTTTTTCGGGAAATATTTTTTAGGTGAAAAATATATTGTCCAAAGACTTACAGTAACCAAGTTTTCAAATAGTACAGAAAACCTTAGTCGGAGTCGGAGCTTGAAGCGGACGTCCCGAACCGGATCCTAAGGTATGAAATTTTTTCAATAAAATATTGTTTTAGATGATAAATTATTGCAGGAAAGAACGTGCTGCAAGTAAATTTTAACAAATAAGTTCGAATCCTTAGTCGGAGCCGAGGAGCCGAAGGCGTGAAGTCGGAGCCGGAGCGGAGTCCGGTATCACCAGGACAGATTCTCTGTGGAGTAGATATTTTTTTCATTAAAAATCTTTATAGGAGAAAAATATCTTGGAATCCGGAGTACCGGAGCGGGAGCCGAGTATAGAAATTTTTTCGAAAAATATTTTTTAATTGAAAAAATTATTACAGAAGAACGTGTTGAACAATTATATAAAATAGTAGGCAGAGAAACCTTAGTCGAGGCCTGGAGCCACGGAGCCGGAGCGGAGATCCGTGAGTCGTGGATTTAGAATTTTCTGTATAAATTTTTTTCAAAAATATTTTTTTTGCAAAAGAAGTGCTACATTCAATCTTTTAAATGAATGAAACCTTAGGCCTGTGGAGCAAAGTCTGAATAAAATGATTATTTACGTGGAGTTTTGAGCGGGTGAAATGTGTGTATATATATTATATATATATATAGTATATAGTTATAAATAATATATGTATAGTATATATACTACTAATTTATCGATGATATATTATATAATATATATATTATAATATTATAAACTATATATATATAGTATATACTGATATAATGTATATAGATTATACTATATAAGTATAGTATATATATATATTATATATACGTATATATATATATTTATGTAATAATATGCCTAGTCTATAAAATAGAACATCTTTAGGAAGGAGAGGACTACGGGAAAAATCTTTTTGAAAAAGTAGCCAATAAATATCGACTCAACTAGTCAGTAGTGAATCATACGTCATACCTCTCAAGCCATACCACGTGGAAAAGCACAATTTCAAATGCTAATAAGCATAATAAGGATAGCATAATGCTAATAAGGTGATGTCACGAATTTTAACAATTTAGAAAATAGTTTTTATAGATTCTCTGGGATTGTTATATAATTTTTTTTTTTTTTTTATAAAAATGAATTTAATATTTAATTTAAATGATGCACCTCTATTCCCAGAATAGGCGCATCATCGTAAGAGTTTCGAATCTAATGCTTACGATATTCACTTGCTTGTTAAGACTCTGGTTTGCTATTATAAATGCAATCGGAGGGTGGAATTTGGAACAGCCTGCTGGGGCTACCTGGCCATTTATTCTGTCCTTGGGTGTTGTATCCTATTAATCTTGGGTTTATCAAGAACAACCCAACACAAGATTCAAGAAACGCCTCGAAATGTGCACAAAACATAGCTTTGGTTGCGACCAATTTGCGATAATAATGCCAAAGAAAAAATTTCACTCAGCGGCCAGATTCGAACCATCGACATACAACGTTGCCTTTAGACAATGTACAGAGAAGCTATTAGCCTACTAGTCAACGATTTCCGCTTATCTTCAGAAAAATAGAAGGCATATCGAAACAGTATTTCTACATTACTTTGCTCCGATATTCACTGCGATTTGATTGAACTCGGTAGACTGTCTATATTTAAATCACAGGAAGGTATTGGTTGAAACACCTGCTGTGTGTCTACATCTCATTCTCCCTTGTGGTGCTCCTGGCTTACAAGAGCAACCAACAAGTGATGGAACGCCGAAATTGGCACAACATTGCGTTGTTGTGCGGCACTTAATTTGCAAGTAATAATGGACGGAAGAATAAAGTTCACTACAGCGCGCAGGACTCGAACCATCGACAAAAGCGTCGCCGTTAGAGACAATGTACAGGAAGCTCTGTCACTTGTCCGATCCAACCTCCCCAGAATAAGATGGCATCTAATACGGAACGGAATTTCTCGCTGTTAGATGATCAGTCCTGCACATTCGATATCACTGTTTTGATGATCTCAAGTACTTTATTAAGAGTGGACAGGAGGGGGGTTGGAACAATCATGCTGGGGCTACATGGCATTCTGCTTGGGTTTAATTGCCTGGTAAACAAGATTGCAATAATGTACATAACGTTCAAGTTAAAGCCGAAATTGGGCACTTAAAAGAGCGCCTTGTTGCATCACAAATTTTGCAATAATACAAGTAGAATAGAAAATGTTCAACATCGCGCCAGGACTTCGAACCATCGACAACACAGCTGATCGTCGTTTATAGAGCAATTGTATATCATGGTAGGCTTACCCTAGATATCCGATCCATCTCATACCTCAGATATAGAAGGCATTCTCGGATACAGTGTTTCAAATCTCACTGCTTCGATATCACTGCTTTAAAACTCGGTACTTATTTAAATTCATACGAAGGGTGCTGGAACCCTATAATAAATACATATATATATATATATGTAGATATTATATTATTATATATTAATTGTTATTAACGTATATAGTATATATATTAATTAGTTATATAAATTTTGTCAGATATACTAGTATATATTATGTAGTACTTATATATTATATTTTGTATTTGATTATATATTATATTATATATTATATGAATTATAATATATATATTATATATATATATAATATATATAATATATATATATATATAATATATAATATATTATATTATATATATATTATATATATTATAATATATATATTAATATAAGTATATAATATATATATATATATAGTATATAATATATATATATATATGATATATATATATATATATGTGATATATATATAATATATATAATTGTATATATACTGCATATAATATAATTATATTTACTATGAG
>JABUQX010014193.1:15000-22500 GCA_015478945.1 Trachelipus rathkii
AACACTCACCATAGACACTTACACTAGCCCATATACACTTACACTTACACACAGATACACTTACACTTACGCTCACACTCGATATTTTGATGCCTCAACTTTGATGGCTCAATTTTGATGCCTCAACTTTGATACCTCAACTTTGATGCCCTAGCTTTGATGCCTCAGCTTTGATGGCTCATCTTTGATGGCTCAACTTTGATGACTCATCTTTGATGACGTCAATCTTTTTAAAACACACCTTATTGATGGTTCATCTTTTGATGACTCAACTTTGATGACGTCATCTTTGGCGGTTCATCTTTGATGGTGTTATCTTTGATGGCGCCTATATTGATGACTCAGCATTATTGATGGTTCAGTACATTTTGATGGTTCAGTACATTTTGATGGTTCCCAATCACCGTAAGGAGTGTTCTATTAGTGTTCTATGAGTATTAGATGAGTGCCAGATGAGTGCCAAGTGAGTGCCAATGAGTGCCAATGAGTGCCAAGTTAGTGCCAATGAGTGCCAAGTAATGCCACTGAGTGCCAACTGAGTGCCCACATAGTGCCAACTGAGTGCCACTTTTTTCAAGCCTTTTCTAGCCTCCCCTGAGCCTAGAATAGCCCTAATATGGGTGTCTACCCCTAGGTTATAAGGTATGAGGAATCGATTGGTGTATATTACAAGTTGCTAGGATGCTTCCTACTATGAGTTAGTCTTTTTCTATCACTTATAGCATATATATATTTATTATATATATATAATATTATATATATAATATATAGTATATAATATAATATATATAATATATATATATATTATATATATATAATAAATCTCTAGATATATTTTTTATATTATTATTTTTTTTTTTTAATATATATATAATATATATATATATATATATATATATATATATATATATATATATATATATATATATATATATATTATATATATATATATATATATATATATATATACATATATATATTATATATATATATATATATATATATATATATATATATATATAATATATATATATATATAATATAATATATAACTATATTATATATATATATATATATATATATATATATATATATATATATATATATATATATATATATATGATATATATTACTTACACACACACACACATACATACACAGGCCCCCAATTTACTGTCACAAGATGGGATTTCCGCCAATAAATAAACGTGACAATCCCTGGAGTTCTTTTATTCAAATCACAAAATAATATAAACTAAGTTGTCTAAGGTATAACTTCACAATGTAAACCACTACTTCAGATACAAAAGTTCAATAAATATTCACGAAGTCCTTTTGGTTCCAAATCGTTTCCAAGTCGCTAGAAGACTTCAACAGACTATCAGTATACGCACTTACACCTATGGACACTTACACTCACAACGCTAGATCAGATCCAAGTCACAGATAGTCACTTACACTTACCCATAGACACTTACACTCACCATAGACACTTATACACACACTCACATACATACACACACACACTCACATACATACACACTATGACACTTATACGCACTTACACTCACCATAGACACTTACACTAGCCCATATACACTTACACTTACACACAGATACACTTACACTTACGCTCACACTCGATATTTTGATGCCTCAACTTTGATACCTCAACTTTGATGCCCTAGCTTTGATGCCTCAGCATTATTGATGGCTCATCTTTGATGGCTCAACTTTGATGACTCATCTTTGATGACGTCATCTTTGATACCACCTATATTGATGGTTCATCTTTGATGACTCAACTTTGATGACGTCATCTTTGGCGGTTCATCTTTGATGGTGTCATCTTTGATGGCGCCTATATTGATGACTCAGCATTATTGATGGTTCAGTACATTTGATGGTTCAGTACAATTTTGATGGTTCCAATCACCCGTAAGGAGTGTCTAGGAGTGTTCTATTAGTGTTCTATGAGTATTCTATGAGTGCCAGATGAGTGCCAATGAGTGCCAATGAGTGCCAAGTTGTGCCAATGAGTGCCAAGTTAGTGCCACATAGTGCCAACTGAGTGCCACATAGTGCCAACTGAGTGCCACTTTTTTCAAGCCTTTTCTAGCCTCCCCTGAGCCTAGAATAGCCCTAATATGGGTGTCTACCCCTAGGTTATAAGGTATGAGGAATCGATTGGTGTATATTACAAGCTGCTAGGATGCTTCCTACTATGAGTTAGTCTTTTTCTATCACTTATAGCCTATATATATATATATATATATATATATATATATATATATATATATATATATATATTATAATATATATAGTATATATATATATATAATAATAATTATATTAAAAAAAATTAAAAACTAATATATATATATATATAAGTATATATATATATTATATATAATTATATATTTATATATATATATATATATAAATTATATATAGTATATATTATATATATATATATATATATATTATTTATATATATATATATATATATAATATATATATATATTATATATACATATATATAGTAATATATATATATATATAATATATAATAATATATATATATATATATATATATAATATATCTATATTATAATATTATTATATATATAATATATATTTATATATATATATATATATATACAATAGCTCACTTATGATGGGAGTGAGTGAGGATTATATATATAATATATATATATATATATATGATAAGTATATATATATATACTATAATATATATATATATATATATATATATATATATATATATATATATATATTACTTGCACACACACACACACATACATACACACATACCTAGATACATACACTTACACTCTGTCACAAGATGGGATTTCCGCCAATAAATAAACGTGACAATCCCCGGAGTTCTTTTATTCAAATCACAAAATAATATAAACTAAGTTGTCTAAGGTATAACTTCACAATGTAAACCACTACTTCAGATACAAAAGTTCAATAAATATTCACGAAGTCCTTTTGGTTCCAAATCGTTTCCAAGTCGCTAGAAGACTTCAACAGACTATCAGTAGACGATTCAATAAACGATCACAAAAAAAATCTTCTGAATGCTAGATCAGATCCAAGTCACAGATGGACTTCCACAGACTATGAGTAGTCAGTTCGATAATTAATCACAAAGCATTCCTTCTGACCTGTAAATTATTCTTCAGTGAATAAACACAAAGTCTTCTTTTAAATTCGTAAGTAATTCTTCAATGAATAGTTTCTGAGTCAAGCTCAAAGTCTTCAAGTGATTTCAGAACGTTCTAAGTTTCTCTTCAAAATAACTTCCAATAAATTCTTCTCAAGTGTCTATCTTCTTCCACAAAAGTATTCTCTCTGAGTATTCAATTTAGATACTCTAAATCCTCTCTTTTAAATTAGTATTCCACCGGTGTCTTTCGATCGAATCAATATCTCTCCAATCCGTGTTCTTCTTGTAACTCTTTTCTGCCGTAGAGTTTTATTGAAACAGGATCTTCTTAAATAAGAGTCAGATACGATAGACAGGTCTCCAAAGATAGATTTCCAACAAGAGATAGAACCCCCGTGAGAGCAAATTGACCTCTATTTATGAACTTTCACTGTATCGAAGATATCAGGTGTGAAGTTACCTTTGATATCTTTATTCCCATGGGATAATTTTATCTTAAAAATTAAATTTTCTTAAAATGTTTTTAAATAGAAATTATCCTTAAATTAGTTGCTTTTATCAAATAAATAATATTTCCACGAAAATAAATAAATCTAATCGCTCATCTCTGCGGAGCTTAAAATTTCATCCTTGATATTCCTAATAGCATAACACACGCCCCCATTAAGAAAGAAAACAGGGCTTTTCTTTTAACAAAAACATTAAACTTCACATCCCAGTCCTCGTCAGGTAATCTACAGCAGTATTTTTCATCTCCTTGATCGATTCAAGCTTAAATTTATACTCCTGTAAAAACAGTGTCCATCTCATTACTTTGGCATTCATTTCACACTGAAGCATTTCGTAATCACGCTTCGATATTGCAAAAAGCTCTTCCTGTTCAAGCATCTGTTCCTTAAGTTTTTGCACAAGTTGAGATTGAAGATTAATTTCATCATCTTTTTCATCCAACTGCCGATAAATCCTTTTCCTCTCCTTCGCCCACTCCAAAGCATCTCCATCAACAGCTGCAGGTAAATACTGCAGAGATTGATTAAGCACGGAGGATGATGAAGTGGATGTAGTAGTGGTTTCCATAATCTTTTCAATTTGTACTTGTTCATCTGAACTCACACTTTTCCCTAAACGCCATTTCATTAGTTCTAACTTGGCCTTCTCTAGCCGCGTCTTCAACTTTACAACCCTTTCTTTTTCCTTTTCGTATCCTCTCTTCCATTCTTCAGCGTGTTCTTCAAAATTTCCTTTCTTTTTAGTCTTCCCAGGATTCAAATATCCTTTAACCTTTGACACATCTAAGGACTTATCTTTAGATACTTCCATAGATTCATTTTTAGTTTCATTAGTAGGATCAATTATTAAATCTTCAACTGATGTATCCATCACTTCAGACTCCTTTACTGATTCATCACTTATTGAAACTTTTTCTAATGAACTAGTTTCCAACTCGGAGAATGTGCAGAATTGAGACTTTGGATCTTTCCCAAAATTAATTTTACAATGGCAGATATAACATTCCGACTCAAGAAGTCTTCTCTCTTCAAATCACTGTCTCCAATTAACTTTTCATATAAGCCTTGATAATGAAGTTTCTCCTTTCCTAGTTTCTTTATAACTGATTTGAGATACCGAATTTCATTTTCTGCTGAAATAAATTCTTCTCTCGTAATCTCTTGAACAGAGGCGTTCTCTTCTTCGCATTTTTGTTTTTCAATTGCGGTAACATCTTCAGCCGTGCGCTGAGTTGCTGTAACTTCATTCCTGGCTTCATCTAATTCAACTTGGAGATTGTGTAATTTGTTCTTTAGCTTTGACATTTCGACAATATGGCGTGAATTTTCTTCGCACATAAAAGCAAATTCTCCATAAAGTCTCCTAAATTGTTCCTGAGTGCGACTTAAATCAGCCAAATGAATTTCTGACTTTTCAAATTCTTGAATTAAATGCTCAAATTCTATTACTTTTCTTGAAAGGTAATCTGTCTCTGACATTGTCAACTTTTTGTCGTTCTCCAATATTTTTATTCTCTCTTGTAAATCTTTCTTCAAGGTTTCATTTTCTTTATCCTTCTCGTTTAAGGACTCGCGTAGACTTTCGTTTTCCGCGGATAACTTGTTTATTCTTTCAGTAAGCTGAAAGGTTTTCTTATCTGCCGCTCCTTTTCGTTCTTTATTGTCCGGTAGCGGCGTACTTGCGTCTCTCGCGCCTGGAATATTACCTATCACTAGATCGTAGATAGCATCAGATAAGGTTATCGCTTCAACGCGTCCTGAGTAATAAGGCGTATCGACGTCAATCATGGCTACCGGAATGTCTCTGATTGTATTGTCAATCAGCATTACTTGCTTTCTCTTTCCAGTTAATTGATCAGCCGAAACATATTCCCTCTTGACAATGACACAGTCACAGCCTGCGTCTCTCAATACTTTTCTAGCAACTCCATTAATTTTTCCATCGACTACGGGCAACATATTCACTCTTCCGTTTCTATCCTTTACGCAAGCACTCCTGATAACAGGTATCGTTTCGCCACAAGCCAATGCGATCCTATTATCTTTGCCGACATATTTCATAACGTCTACACTGTCATCACATCGCCGATTTCCAACTGTTGCTAGATTGTCAAGAGTTCGGGCTTCACTCCGTCGCGCTATGTTACCATTGTCATTTATTATGGCTTCAGTTGTTCTCTTCGACCTTTCCCTCCAATTATTACACGTGTGGCTGTCATTTTCGTGGTTCTTAGTATCTTTTATTGAAGCTCTTCTTCTGCTTCTCCAAAATCTATATTGGCTATCTCTCTTGTAGATGGTATAGTTCCTACATTCTACAGCCCTATGTCCCTTTCTACCACATTTGAAACAGGCTAACTGGGACATTCGCTTTTCAAAGTTGCGATTATTTCCATACGTTGCTATGGCAACAGTAGCCATCTTTGAACTTTCATTTAGTGTTTTCACTTCTCTTTCTTCTCTGGCAGCTTCTCTTTGTCTCCCTGCTGCTTCTCTGGCAGCTTCTCTTTCAGCAGCTTGTCTGGTAGCTTCTCTCTCTTCTCTGGCAGCTTCTCTTTCTGCTGCTTTAATGGCAGCTTCTCTCTCTGCTGCTTCTTTAGCAGCTTCTCTTTCTGCCGCTTTAATTGCAGCTTCTCTATCTGCTGTTTCTTTAGCAGCTTCTCTTGCTCTTTCAGTTGCTTCTCTTTCTTCCTTTATAAACTCTCTAGCTTCTTTTCCTTTAAGCCGAGTTCTTGAGCAATTTTTGCCAGCGAATTGTAATCCATAGTTGAGAAGCACAAGCCAACGTTCGCTATAATCACTTTCCTTCAGAAACTATTCCGGACTAGGCCCCCAATTTATTGTCACAAGATGGGATTTCCGCCAATAAATAAACGTGACAATCCCCGGAGTTCTTTTATTCAAATCACAAAATAATATAAACCAAGTTGTCTAGGGTATAACTTCACAATGTAGACCACTACTTCAGATACAGAAGTTCAATAAATATTCACGAAGTCTTTTTTGATTCCGAATCGTTTCCAAGTCGCTAGAAGACTTCAACAAACTATCAGTAGATAATTCAATAAACGATCACAAAATCTTCTGAATGCTACGTGACGTAGAAGTGCGCAAACGGGCTCTGGAAACGATGCATGTGCGCCTGTGTGCCCGCCAGGGCTGCAGTCGGGATTCTGGAAACGCAACTTATATAAAGTTCTACGGGTCTTCAAAGTTTAAATTTTTTTTTTCAGAAGCGGGTAACGTGTTTGAGGATAAGAGATGACGTTTAACTCCACAAAATGGAGAGCAACTTATTTTCCTACACCACAACATTTCAAAATTCAAATAAATTCATTTTAAGTAAGAATATTATGGAATCTTATTATAAAATTTTTTAAAATTTTTGCTTAAACAGTTTAGTTAATATTTTGTTTTGTAGTAGTTTCTACTTTAAAGTTAATTTCTTTTAATAATAATAATAATAATAATAATAATAATAATAATAATAATAATAATAATAATAATAATAATAATAATAATAATAATAATAATAATAATAATAATAATACCCTCTACAAATTTTATTTATCCCCAGGTCTAGATTCTAGAGCAGGATTGGCACAAAAAAGATCAAATATTTAAATGAACTGATTTTTTTACGTATTTTTTTATTAAAAAATCATGATTTTTTATTTTTTATTTTTTAGACCACTTTTTTTCTAAATTAATAATTAATCTTAGCTATTACCTAATTAATGATAAGTATATTTCATCTACATAATAAGTAAATTCATCAATGTTGTTTCAAGTCAT
>JABUQX010014193.1:27500-32500 GCA_015478945.1 Trachelipus rathkii
AATCCATTGTATAATTTCTCTATTACACAATAAGAGGTCTAGATAGGGAAAGATGATAGTTTATATATAGTTAGTGGAGGTGCATTTGTAAGTATGTGAGGGTCCCCGTATCCATACACATACCTTTAGGGTTAATCACTATAAATATTAATTAAGATTGTTATATAGCTAAAACTCGAAATATATTAGTCAATATTATTATATATATATTAATATATAATATAATATGTGCTTTTATAAGAAAAAGGAATTCGAAAGTAATACTTTGCCACCTTTTATATATACCAGCGAATATATACCTATACCTTATAGGTTTACTGAACCCATATTCTACTGTGATAAACTTCCACAGTCAAATTATCTATGGCCTCATCCTAGTATGACCACTTAAACTATGTCACACTAGCATATTAAACACCTAAAATACAACTTGTCATCGCATCCCGTGACCTTGTTACGTTACATTTCTACGTGCACTCAAAAATCTTGAGGGTGCTGATCGCAAATCCCATTATACGTCTTTACGTATGTCCACTATCCCGATCGAATAACTTAGTTAAGGCTGTAGCTAAGTTAAAATATATGAGTCAGGCCTACATATATAACTCATAATCATAACTACACTGTTATAATCCATTTACTCACATCGACATCCGCGAGATCTCAATCCTCGCAAACAGCTATCATCCCGCAACTGGCATGCGCTCTATATATCACAGCGCGGTGCGCGCCCGAAATAAAGATCGACATTTCTGGCGTCAATATGCTATGCTAAATTCACTCATAATATATATGACTGTTTCACTCTCTGCTCCTGTTTCTGATCTAGGAAGAAAACTATTAAATGACTACTCTCAGTGTACAACTTATCATTCAGCTATTTCTGAACATTTCCTAATACCGTACTGCCTCCCATGAGTGTGCGTGCAGGAGGGGTACCTCAGCAAGCGCTGAATTACTGGCACATTTGCCGAAAGAATGCTCAATATATACATACAATCATATAAAATTTTCAAAACAAACAAACAAAACAAAAACACATAATCAATACAAATATATATAAAACGAATGAAGTACACCTATTGGCTATTCCCCTATCTCCTACATTTGCTTGGCTCTGACATCTTCATCTCTAAAATCTAAACCATCCTGCTTAGTCACCTGTTTTAAAAAGCATCATTTCTGTCGTCATACGCCGTCTCATTCACGCATAGTAATAATTTAATCTCCTCTATGTTGTAGTATAACTTGACGGCTCTAATATATATTAAGAGACTCTAGATCGTGAGCGACGCTCGCAAAGACTCCGATTCTCGTAATCCTGCGTGAAACACAGCTTACATAACCTGAACATACCTCGTAATAAAATACACATAATACAACACAATTATGACTTTTATTCTTATTTTTTACAGCAGAGTTAACGGCAATTAATAATTGATTATTAGCCCCTATCATCGTATATTACTGATTCACTCTATGAACATATAAACAATTATATATGCACTCTACTCGATGTCGATAATATTACTGAATTATCTTTTATGAACTTACTCTATAAGCTCTCTGGCTTCTCTTATAAAAGAACCCTCTCTATCTCTAAGAGAGAGAACGCTAACAATCTGTCCACATTAGCACTTGTGGTACAAGCTCCGTGCTTCTATATATACTTCTCGCCACTGGCGCACCTACGAGGAGAGCGAGATTAGTGTTTACTGATTCCGCCCACTCTCTCCTCATGTGGAGGGTGCTTACCTGAGCCACTGCACTCGGCCTACCATGAGAGGTCTAGCAGTATTTGGTATATGGCCCTCCTCCTCTTCTCGTGTGCAGGTCTCGTGTCCGGAGGACTCTTCTCGCCGCTCAGCCCTTCGAACGAGAGGGCCTATCCTCCGCGAAATCACTTCCTCCCTCACCTATGTTATCCTCCGTCGCGTGCCTGCAGGAGCTCTCTCTCCGGATGCTCTGGCCGAATATGAGAGAGCTGAAAATTGTATAGTGATATCTGCGTACATGTTAGTGTGTATCGAAAATCACAAAACTAGAGAAGCATATATAAATCCAGGCACATATCTCTCGTCGATAGTTCTTATCTCCCACGACTTATATATGTCCAATACATTATTCTATATGTGATACTCTTGTGTATATACAGTGAGTCTCTTACCTGTATTTATAGCTGATATTATTATTTACTCACGAGTGCATTTACCTATAATACAATAGCGATGACTTCCCTATCTTCATTATGCTAATATTTGCGTTCTTGCACACACATCTCTCTCTCTTGCCAACTTCTTGATTTTTCTTTTTTTATCTCTTCATTGATTGTTCCTCCTATTCATGCGGACTCTTACTCTACGAGCCAGCATTGTCGTTATTTCCGGTACAGTCTATACAGTCCATTACACACGCTCATACTAAATAAAGATTATCTACCGTTTTATCCTAGCTATTCATCAGTTCTCTATATATAGCTCTCTCGACGAGCTACTCGCACTCATTGTTATTGTATACATTCAAGAAGTATATAATTTCTTATATTATATGTATTATGATTTTTGTTATGTAATCTAATGAACCATGGACATATGCAAGGATTATAAATATATTAGTAATTATATTATATATATTTAGATATGGATACTGAATATTCATTCACCAATCAAAAATACTATTTCTATAGTATAATGATAAACATTAATATATGTGAGACTAGAGCCTCCCATGGTAGCTTAGATTTTCAGTATCCCTAGATGATGGTGGATCACTGATATCATTCTATTTGTGAGCCGTGGTGGTGATCTATACTGTTACATACTAATACTACAAAAATCATTATTATATATATATTATAATATATATATATATATATAATATAAAATAATATACTATATTATATATATTAATATTAATATATATTATATATATATATAAATATATATATATATATATTTATATAATTATATATTAATATATAAATATTATATATATATATATATATATATATATATTAAGTGACCTATATATATATGTATTTATATTAATATAATATATATATATAATATATATATATATATAATATATATATATATATTATATATATTATATATATATATATTATAATATATAATATATTATATATTAATATATATATATATAGTATTAATATATATTATAGTCTAATTATATAATATATATATATATTAATATATATATATATTATATATATATATATATATATTAAGTGGAGATAAATATCGTGATTATAGTAGCCTAATTTATCAAGTTCGTGCATATAATTCACCACTCTATTATATACAACTAGACTTATGAGTGTGATATACATACTAGTGATTTAACTATATTTATTTATCCTTATATTTATTTATAAATAGAGGATATTAAATATTTATTAAACTAATGCATTAACTTATATTGTTAATAACACTCCATAATGAAGTCAGCTATAATTTTTAAATGAGTAAAAAAAATGATATCATGCAATAATTTTGATTAGCTATTATCAAATAGATTTCAAAAATTAGCATAATAACTGATATGGCTTAATTATTACTGTACGAGAGTGAAATGGTTCATATTCAAAATCAGTTGAACTATACCCTTTTATATATATATATTATATATATATATACGTACTCAGAATATTATATATATTGCAAACTATAAAGTACATAACTATATTTAATTTCTATTTTCGATTTACTAATTATTTGTATATTAATTTTTCTTTTTAATAATAATCATAAAATGGCTTGTGAGCTCAAGAAAATACTTATATATATCTCTGCTATAATAGGTATATATACTATATTAGGTTTAATAGAAATTTTAAAAATTTATAATTTTTAAGTACATGTAAATAATAATATCATATAATAATAATATATATATATATATATAATATATTATATATATTAATATTATATATATATATTAATTATATATATATATATATATCATATTAATATAATAATAATAATTAATTATATATATATATATATAATATATATATTATAATATGCAAATGTGTATATTGACTTTTCTATAATATTGGAAAATGGAACTGGAATCATTATCAACACCTCAGATATAGAGAAGCGAAAAAAATTGGTAAGAGAAGAAAAGACAAGTGTGAAGTGATACATATAATACAGAAGCGGGTTGAAGATGTTGATCATCATTGATCATGTAAGTTATGCAAAACAAGCTGATTGCATGCATATGATAAGATAATTACGTAGATAGTGATATTTGGAAGTAACTCAGAATAATAAAATTTTTGATGTATTATTCATAAATGAAACTATAAATTTATTATTTCTCGAGAATATAAATAAAATATTTTTATATAAATTAAATATTTAATACTGAGCAGAATTTGTGAAAAATATAATGATACTCTATTTTGCGATGTAAGTAATAAAAATAAATAGTTGGAATCATGAACCTATTTTGTAAAAATTTTACATATATATATGAGTTATACTTCATTGCACTTGGATGTGATAATAATTCTATGTGTTGTCCAGTAATGACCTCTCTACAATTTATGTGACTCTGATATATCCTATGGCTCATTAATAAGGGTATATATATACTGTACTCAACATATAATTGTTGATAGATAGATGTAGATCTATCTGTACTCAATCGTGAAGTGATATGATAGTATCAATTTAGTATGATAAATAGTGTATAAGTTTTTATATTTATCTAGTGATATTTATTATATAATTAGTATATAGTATATTATAGAATATGGTAATAGTGAGTTTATATAATTATGTTATTTTAGATGTTATTAATTATATTAATTATAACTATAATATATAATAATATATATATAATATATATATATATATATATATATTATATATATATATATAATATATATATATAAATATAAATATATATATATATAATATATACTTATATATATATATATTAATAATTATATATAATATATTTATTCGTGT
>JABUQX010014194.1:0-2500 GCA_015478945.1 Trachelipus rathkii
AATCAAATATCTCTTAGCCTCCCCTCTCCCGGACACCCTGAAAGAGATGAAACCTCTTATCCACCCCCCCCCGCCCTACCCCCCCACTTATTTCGTTCTTCCGTTCGTTCGTCCCCCAATGTCGTATATAAGATAAATTGAAAAATTGTGGTTTTAGATTTTCGGCTTTTCGGGAAAATGGCAACCATGCGCAGATAGTCAAAGTGTTTTTGCCCTGAAGCTACTTCACCTACTAGTCAGCCTATCAGTGATCAAAGTGGATAATGCGACCCAATAGAATTTTGTAATGTAGGGTTAAAAGATGCTTTCCCTGCTATGTACAATGAAATTATCTACCTTGTAATGTGACGTCAGGTTCTCCTTCAGAACGGAACCAGTTTCATGATTAACAATGTCTTCGCTCAAATGAAACAGGAATATAGCTATTTGACTTCCCCGCGCTCAACATATATCAATCAGGTTTGTTTCCTTCTTAGGCGCTTTTCGTTTTTGCACTTTGGGGCTAAACGAAATTTAGGAAAAAATGCTAACAAAGTCGTTCGTTTATGTCCATTTTAGCACAAAATTTAATAAAATGCTAACGAAACGTTTAGTAATTTCCTACAGACTTTCCTGTTATAGGCTGTGCTCTTTCGCCGTGACTGTTTACCGAATTTTAGGAGGAAAAATGCATTAGGAGAAAAAAATACTGTTAAACAAATAAGATTGCGGCGTAGAGTATGTTCGTTGATTGAGAATGGTTTCATTACCTCATAATATGAGTTTTAATCATTCTACATTTTCTTCCAACATTTCGGAAACCTCCCATCACAATAGTTGATCAATCTATTTCGTTAATAAAAAACCATGTTGTTATTTCTTCTTATATTGGTTTATTCCAAAACCATCGTTGCTCATTAGAACAGCTGATTCAAAATTTTTGTAAACCAATCGAGTCGATATATGTGCCCGAATTTCGGTTGCTAGAAACCTGGATTAGCATTTCTTAGTCCCGCAGCGTAAGCACAAATGCCAAAAACGAAAACGCGAAACAAATAATATATATAAATAAATAAATGGTAATTAAATAATAAAATAAAGAAATATTACCTTATATTAAATAATATATATAATAATAACTATATAAGTATATAATATATATATACTACTAATATACTATAATATATTAATATATATATAAATAATAGTAATATATATAGAATAAATTACTATATAATAATATATACTATATTATGATCATTTGTATTATAACAGGAGTAATTGTACATAATTACCTATATTTATAATTATATATATAATATTATATAATATACTATATATATCTATATACCAACTAGTAATCAACACTATACTATGATAATATATATATATATTCATTATTATATATATATACTATATACTATACAACGATATTATACTATACAATACTATAATTTAATTTGCATCACTATATATATAATATATATCATAAATATAAGATATATTTAATATATTATATAAGTATATATATATTATATATATATATATATATATATTATATATACTAATATATAATAAAGAGAAATAACTTGATTACAAATTGAAATAAAAGGAAAGGAAGTCATTAAAATGAGCTATCATCAGTTTAGTTTTCCCCGGGTTTTTTCAGAAATTATATAATTTATTTAATTTATGTCTGAGGACTCGTTCAAAGGACTTTGCAGTGCACTCTGAGACCAGCCTGATCCTTGATTTAGGTGTAGCTCCTGTGTTGTTGAGCGAGATTCGATGTCAGTGTACGTGTGACGAAGATAAGTCATTGCCCATTAAAAATCAAAAACCGAAAACCAGGACTTCTGTGATGTTGTGTTTTTCCAGTTAAACATATCCGTAATAACGACTGAAGTAGCTTAATTATCATCTACTGGCGATTTACGATTGTTTCGCTTAAATATGTAATTGACTAAATTAACGATTTTATTAATAGCTATTAACTAAAGGTTAGTATTTGGGGGTACATCACTACAGCTTTTCTTATAAGTCGTCTGGAATCCAGTTCGAACTTTTTAAATATTGTTTCATTTTATTTTATTACTTTAATGGTTAATTAGATTTTTTATTAAGATCCAGATCTTCCAGAGCGTGTTCCTCCAAGTATCAGTTGTCTACCAGCCAATTTAAATTAATTTCGTTTTTAAGAGATCAATATTTAATTTCAGTCTATTCAAAGAAATCATTTTGAAAGTTCCTAGCTTCATTAATACTTATAGCTATTTTTCATTTTTTAATTACGATTAAAAAGGGTGTTTATGGATTATTGTTTGTAATTTTCTAGAACTCGGAATTTCTTATTTAATTTATTCACTCGTCCACAAAAAGTCCAAAATACCCCCGAGTGGCCTCAAGATGCCTGATCTATCGGAAGCCTTGTTACTAGCACAACTTCGTCTTCAACCTCTGGAGGTTTGAACTGAACAGTTGGAAGCCTGAAGAGTGAAGATCCCTTTTCCATTATCTACAC
>JABUQX010014194.1:10000-30000 GCA_015478945.1 Trachelipus rathkii
GCTCCCACTTCAGAGTCAAAGCAGTCACCCACTATAGTTAGTGGATAACTCAATGCCCCCAATCGTCATCAAAGTGCCGAAAACCGCTGCATAGGGGTAGATGGAGCTGTTGGAGAGAAAGACAAATAAGAGACAGGGTTGTAAGTGGATGTAAATTAGATAGAGTTGAAGGGGTGTATTTATACTTTGTGAGACCAGTGTGAAAACATAGGTCAAGTGTGTTCAAGAATTACTGCTCTCCATATGTGTGGTTCTTTAATTAGTTGCTCCAGATCGTTGAGAATGAATGATACGGCCTCCTACCACCTAAATCGTGGTGAGAGAAACCCATCCATTCAGTGTTGTGTACATTGAAATCCCTAAATAGAGACCCCAGTATTTGGATGGTGCTGATATGATAGTTTTAGAAGCAGTAAGGGTAATCAAAGGTATGAAAACTTGTTAGGACAGTGGTCGGTAAACTGCGGCTCATGAGCCACAGGCTCTTTTGCCCTTTAATTGTGGCTTCCACAAAATACCACGTGCGATTGAAACTTCGTGATGCCTGGTTTGTTTTCATTTCATTTCTACATATAGTTGGTGCTTGTGTTTTATCTTTGTAAGGAGTTTCAAAGCAACTCCCTAAAATCCACTAGATTTAAAAACAAAAGAATTGTGGAAGCTCAAAATTTGGAACGTCTTATGTTGATATAGAAATATTGAGAAAATAATGTGAACTATTGTTCACAGCACAAGTGGTCTGTTTTGAAAGACCTGGAGAAGGAAGATATTTTGATTTTTAGCACCTGGAATAGTATTCCTGACTCATATAATCAGCTGAAAAAGCTAGCGTTTGCTGTTCTTTCCTTATTCATAATATTCATGGTTTGCATAAAAACTCGGATAACATGTCCGATAGCGAACAAAAAATGTTTAATATTTATTTAAATAGTAAAAACAATAATATATTTAACGGATAAACAAAAAGACCTTTATATATTATGCTTGAAACTACTAGTGTTTTGTCAAATATTTGATTACGTATATCTTTATAATTTACCTTCAATAATAAATAATATTGTTATTGGGCATGATATAAACTTTTCTGAAACGCACCTATAGTTTAACTAAGACTTAAAACTTTAAGTAAAGTTTATTAAGTTAATTTTAGAGAGCGTTGTGGAGTGAAAGAAGATGTAGCTTAGGAGTACCAACTTTTAAGTAAATAACAATGTGCCTACCTATAGTTTAAGTTTAAAATTTGGCTCTCAAATGAAATTTCAATCTGTACTTGTTTCATCTTTTTTCTAACAATGGTGATTATTTATAACAGTGCTAGAGAACAGTAGGGTGCTTACCAAGATTTATTGTAGTAGACGGAAAAAGATTTTAAGCCACAGAACATCGAGTTAGGAGATTCGAGATTCTCAGACGTGTTATAGGAATGTTGAGCACGCACATACAGGCCAAAAAAAAAAGTATGAAAAAGAAAAAAAAAGACAGAAACAACAGACAAACCAAAGGAGAAAATGAGGAAAATTATTCCAGATAAATAAAACTTTAAACAATTTAAACTTGAAATTTTAAAACGCCAAACCCCATTTACAGTAAATATCTAAAATATGAGTTACATCCATGGGAAAAGTTGAAAAACACTGCGCACCCTGCACACACCTCTGCCTAAACAGCAATAAAAGAAAATACATCAATCAAAACTTACTTCCATTTCTTACAAGTAATGTTTGAATTAATATTGAAATATGTAAAATATTACATGTCTATCGAACATTATAGAAGTAATACTCAAGTTACAAGAAGTGGAAAAAAACGATAAAAAAGATGGGAAAGACATCGTAACTCGATATGATATTCCTTCTACCGGTGGGTACACAATTATGTTTAAAGTAAGAAGTATTACAAAGTCTGGTAGCAATACTTCCTTATTGTCTAAAGCTACGCACGCCTCAATACTTTGTATGGGTGGGCATTCATTATGGTAGGGTCGAACTAAAAATATATATATATATATATAGTAAATATATAGAGGGTATAGTAGCAGGTATATGAAGATATAGTAAAAAGATATATAGGTAGTATATAACCGTCTTAATAGCATAATAGTATATGTATTTATATATAAAATTTAGTTAAAATATAAGGTGTCAAAATTTATATTAAAAATAAAATTGAATCAATTGATTTGACGAAGAGGATTTGAATGACATATATGCATAGGTCTCATCTACCCGTTTTAAGAAATAGCTCAATATTTAAAGTTATTAATAAGTTTACCAATTGCAAACCTAAATTACTAATTAGTCTTACAACTGAAGAAATTGTAAATTCAACAAGATTTTCATGTTGGGAAACTGTTGAATTTTTTTATCTTTCTATTTCTCTGAGTGCTTTTCATCATGAACATGAACAATTGATCGGGAGGGTGACCTTCACTACAAATCACGGAAAAGTATTGCTTCCAAATTTCACCTCTTCAGAATGAACTTGACTGTTGCTGTTTTTATAATGTGCCTTGTAAGGCATGGCACAAATGTGATATTTGAAGTATTTCAGGTAAGTTTTATATATATATATATATATATATATATATATATATATATATATATATATAGAGTAGCAGTAGAGAGAGAGTATAGAGTAGAAGATGAGTATATTATTATATAGAGTGGTGTGTGGAATATATACGTGTATCTTATCTATCCACACATAAAAAGAGAGATATATATATATATATATATATATATATATATATATATCATCTATATTTAAAAGGTATATAATTGGGAAAACTAGTAAGTAGTAGAAGATCATGATGCAAGTCGAAAAGAAAGCCCAGCTTACTGCCCTTTATACCTTTAAGTGAGAACCGTAGTGAACAGAAAATCCAATCTCTAGTACAAACTCTTCTCTGAGGCACTGTCAATGTGGGGTGGCTTGATCTCGAACTAGTGGTCTCCAAAAATACCATCTCACAAAACCCCCATTCACCCTATTATGCACCTTTTCTCGTCTCACAAACCCTTTGAACTCTCTCCTATGTACTTTTCAAATCAAAAAGGCTTTCAAACAACTCCAGCTTGGTCGATTCCCTAACACATCAATTACTATATACATCTGCTAACTAACCAACTATCATCCAGTCCTTTCACATGCACAAACCATTCAATGTATTCTCGTTTATTTTCTCTCATTTACGGATTTCTTCACCCCACACCCCTAGTGTGTTCATTCCTCATTTTATCAATTCTTCACACCTAATGCCCCTAAGATTGTTCACCTGAACACCTTGTACCTTGGATCTAGGCCTCTTATTCCAGACCATAGTTTCACTACTGAGATTAACACAGGTAAATAACATACCCTCACATGTAAATCCCTAGCACATTCAAGACTTAGTTCCCTTACATCCACCAAGATTTAACAGTACCAGCTACCTTCTTCCTATCATTCACAACTTCTCTTCCTATACTGTATCATCCGTTCCTTTCATCTAACACATAGGGTGATCCGAAGCTCAGACACTTGTTTTAGTTACTCACCATCCAACATAACTTCACACCGAGGACTGTCTCCACTCACAACCATAACTTACTCTTTCATGGTAGCTTTCAAACCCTTCTTTTACACACCCCGCCAACCTCTCTACCATTCCCCTCAAACTCTCTTCAAATTGCTACATTACTTAAAACCAATCATCCGTATGATAATAGATAGAGCACCCTCCACTCTCTCCATTCTCCATCATTCTAACACATACCCCTGCTACCCCCACCCTCTAATTCTTTGATACCTTTATCCATATACAAATTGAATAACCAAGGAGACCTAAACAGATCCCTTAAGCCTTTACCCGCCATTAATACCTAAAATATCACTTTGACCCATTTATTCTTACACAATCGCTTCACTATCGACATAATATTATTTCATATTATATAGTAGTATATATATATATATATATATATGAGAGAGAGTATATATATTATGAAAGTATATGAAAGAGAGATAGAGAGAGTATGGTGGTAGAAAGTAGTGAGAGCATATATAGTATATAAGGAAAGGTTGTTATATATATATATATATATATATATATATATAAGTATAGAGATATATACATATACATATATTGATAATATATATACAATTTAAAAAAAAATTCTAAAGTTAACCCTATGATGCAATTGTTGTAAATCATTAGGTCAGATGATTACCTTTCGCAGATCATTACAATTGAAAATTCCCATGTAGACACATCAGAGCCGCAGAAACCAATTATCAGTTCAGAAATCAGTGATGAGCCATCCAATACTCCTATTTTTGATCACTTCTTAGGTGAAAGAGTTTTGCAGACAATGTTTCAATGGAGCTCCAAATCCGGGGAGTTTTTCAACGTTTTAAAACTTGAACAATTAAAGGTGTGATTTTTTTAACATTTTATAACTTAAAAATTTTAATAATTAAAATTATTATTAACCCATGTATTGCTTTTTTTTTTTTATTAATTTTTATTTATTTATTTTACAGGCCTTTGAAACGCTTCTAAGCAATTCTCATCCAGAAATTCTAGTCTATACACCCATTACAGATCCCTTATTACTCCTGCTGGAGTCTTGTTCTGGTTGTGTCCCAGTTGAAGTTGAAAAGCGTTTAGTGGTTCTTTTGAATCAGTTATGGGTCTCATTAAAAGACAATCAGCATTTACTGAAGTATTTTTTGGTACTTAAAGGGAATACCCAAAAGTAAGCCTTTTATTTTTTTTAATATGTATTAATACATGTACGTTATTGTTGTATATTGATATTAGTCGTATTTAATACGTTGCTTAATTACCAGATCAGTTTTGTTTGAAGAGGTCAGTTATTAAATTGATTTACTATTAATATGTATAGCTTTTAAATAAATATAGTTTTGAAATGTATATCGAATTTTTTTCTCAAATTATTTGTAGTTATTAAAAATGCTCTTTTAAACTTGAATATTAAAGAAATATTTCTTCACAGATTTTTGATCTTTTCTTTATTATTACCATTTATACATCGGGACGGAGGCATTGGGCAGCAGTCGAGGGATGCTTTATTGTTAAGCATGTCTGTCTCAGCTTCAGATTCTCTTGTAGCAAATTATATATACTGTTATTCCAACTTCTGTCCAGTGAGTTTTAATATACATTTATTATCATATGAAATCTAGATATCAGTTTGTTTACCGTCTAGAAATATTTTTGAAAGTCTTAAAATATTCTTATTTAATTAGGTTATTGCTGCCGGCCTTAGTGGGCTTTATTCAATGCTTCCTCGTAATCTGTCAATCAAAACTGAAGGTTGGTACCGAATATCATCTGAAGACGTAGCAAGTATTCCAGCTCTATATATGTTTGCTAATTCTCTCGGATTCTGCAATGCAATTGTACAGGTATTATTACGTTAGTAATTTCCCAAGAATGTTGATATTAAGAATATTAACCTAATTAAATGCACTAATGGTTACCTTTTCTTAACTCAATTTGAAGATCGCGCATCCATCAATACAGAGACAGTTAGTTGATTATCTTTACCAAGGATTTCTTGTAACAGTCGTTGGACCTGCTTTAATTCAGGTGAGTAAAGTTATTATTATTATTATTATTATTATTATTATTATTATTATTATTATTATTATTATTATTATTATTATTATTATTATTATTATTATTATTATTATTATTATTACCTTGCGATAGAGACTCATAAAAAATTTTGTATCTGAACTTGTGGTGGATTAAAGACGAATTTAAAGTTGGACTTTCTGCTGGTAATAAAAAATGTCGTTAGTTTCAATTTGTAATATATTTGTAGACGATGCAATACTTGCCAACAAGCTGTCTTTTTAGGATTAGTAAATAAAACCTTCGTAATTGATTCAATATTCAGTAAGAAATTTTTCAGTTCTTATTATTCAGTTAACAATTTTAATTATTTCACCCTATTATATTTTATTGTTCAGAATGTTCTTGAAGAAGTAGTTGCTGCTATAGCATACGTAGATTTCTTTTTACAAAGCGTGACAGAAGAAAAGCTGCAAAGGGCATTTCTTGCCCTTTTACTTTCTCCACAAGAATGGACGGATCTACCTCTTGTAACAACTCTGATATCTCATCTTCATTCTCCTTTTGTTGTAAGTTTTTTTTTCTATCACAATATTATTACCATCTTAGCTCTTAGTTCCACGATTAAGATTATTTAAAGATATATAAATTTCTTTAAGCAAAGTTTTCCACTAGTCACAATCAGTAAATCAGGCTTAAACACTCTGTAAGCTCGCAGCAGCGAGATTTATATCCTGAAATTTTAATCTTTAATTTTTGCTGTGCACCGAATTTGGAATAGTCACGTGATGTAAGCAAACATCGGGGACTTAGACCAAGGCCTTCTTTTAGAACTAGTTGGTTAGGTCTTTTGTATTAATACCTTTTAAAAACTTTATTCAAATATAATTATTTTATGATCTACATTTTATACATCTTATTAAATTTCTTTAAAATGAATAAATTGATTATTTTTTTTTATATATTACTATTTTCTTTAATTGTTGATTTAATGATGGTTGCCTCCAAAGCTTTTCTAGTTGTTTGCCCAAAAATTTTATTTTGGTTTTCCAACTATGGTTTTTCTGAGGTTGATTAAATAACTTAATTGATTAAATTAAATAAGAGGTTGATTAAATTTAGTAATAGCTTATTACATTTATTTTGTCATTTGTATTTGTTGCATTCAAGGTGATAATGCAAATAAATTTAAGAAATTCACTGTATTTTCTGAATATCTTGCTGCAGCTGGATGTAAATCCAGATTTTCATAAAATGCACCCAATTTTCTCAGTTGAATAAAAAAATTTAAAGTTTATAAGTTATTTACTATAAGAGTTAAGAATCATCCGAAGAAAGATATAATTTTAAAGTAGCATTAATTGATAAAATCATAATTTTAAAATCCTATTTTACAGCAAATAAGTCTTGTTACCTTGAACTTGTTCAACACATTGATAAACTTGTACTCTGAAGATGCTATGATAACATTAGTCTTTCAGTATTTGACCCCTTGTAGTCACGTGATGCTCTCCCAACGCTCAAAATTATCTCAATCTCCATTTAATGCTGCAGATCGTTTTTTAAGACTTCTTCCTTCTGTTTGTCAGGTATATTTTCTTTTTTAATTAAGATTTCATCACTTCTCATTTAAAAAGTCTTTCTTTAACTAATAATTATTAACGTAAATAATTTAAAATATTTAATAAAGTGTATTAAACTTATTTATTAACTTTTACCATTCAAAATACGTAGTAAAGTACTCTCTTTTTAAATATAATTTAAAGTTCAGTTTTAATAAATATTTTAGCTACTGTTAATAATTTCCATGTTAAATGTTTGAGCTTTGTATAATATGTAAATTCCTCTACTTAATTGTTTTCTATCATTTATACAAAAGTTTGAAATGAGGAAAGTCTTTTCTAACTTTGATTATTGTTTTTATATTGCCAAAATAGGGGACAAGAAGGCTATTAATATTAATTCTGAATTGTCTCATTCCAGGCCGAGTCTGATGATGAAATACCAGAATTAGCTGAAAAAGACTCTGAGATAATAACTCCATTTTCTGTTTACCTAAAAGAAGCAAGAATGAAAATTATTGCTGCTAGTCATGCCTGTTCTTCTTGGACGTGGGCCTACGATGCTCAAAGCCCGCCACCCTCTGAAGCCGTCCACTTAATCAATGCTGCCAAACTAATTCCAGTGATTCCATACAGTAAAGCCAGGATGAACTCGGAGTCTTGCACTCAGTCTCTGCCATATGATGCTTGTAAAGATCCCGAACTTGATGAAATGAAACAAAAGAGTTGGAGTCTACCAGTTTATGGGACTGAGAAGTTAGAAGCATCACCTCCCTCACTTCTGAGAAAGAATAATTTCCGGCATAATGAATCAAATGATAATTTAAAGAATCAGTGCAATAACCCTGCATCGGAACAAGAGACTTTGGATTCTTTTGGAGAGAGTAGTGGTTACTATAGTCCTAAAGGTTCTGGTGACTCGTCGCCACTTCATAGTAACCGAAACAAAAACCACCCTAGTAAAATTCTATCCAACGATCTTTCAGATACCAGTCAACTTAGTGAGACTGATGATTGTTTTCTTCATTTCTTGGAGGAATCCAACGCTCCTCAGGTGTCTGGTGAGGAAGATGAATTAGAATTCATCGATGACTTTTATAATGCTGTTGAATTTGGAACAAAGAAGGTTGAATATGTGAGTATTAAAATATATTTGTATAATTTCTTCAAAGTGTAACTTTTAAATTGTTCCATATATAATCTATTTTTAAAAGTATTTTCCTTTATGAAATCCATAAAGATTTATAATTTCTCTCTAATTCTCGTAGATATTACTTTTAAGATGCTAATACTTTCTTCATTTTGTAGTATAAAACGGAGGAGGAAGACTCAGACTTTCAGTCCCTCTTTCTTCCCTCGTTTTCATCTGGTGAAGAAGTGAGCAATGATGAAAATGGTCAATTAATGGGTTCTCATCCAAAACCATCCATAGGTAGTATATATATATATATATATATATATATATATATGATGATATATATATATATAATATATATATATATATATTATAATATAATATAATAATATATATATATATATATATAATATCGTATATATATATATATATATAATATATATATTATATAATATATATATATATATATATATATATATTATATATAATACTATATAATATATATAATATAATATATATATAATATATATATATTATATTATATATCATATAATAATATATATATGATTATATATATATATTATGAGGTGGGGTTTCAGGAGATGGTGTTAGAATGATGGAGAATGGAAGAGAGTGGAGGGTGCCCTACCTATTTTTTTTTTGCGGTGAATCGATGGAAGAGTTTGAGAAGGATTGGTAGAGAGATTTCGCAGGGTGTGTAAAAGGACGGATTTGTAAAGTAAAAATGTAGATAAAGTAAGTTATTGGTTGTAGTGTGGACCAGTCTCAAGTGTGAAAGTTAATGTAGATTGTGAGCCAACCTGAACGAAGCTGTCTGAGTTTAAATATTTAGGGTATATGTGATGAAAATGAAACGGATAATGCAGAGTGTAGTATGAATGTTGTGAATGGCAGGAAGAATGCGCTGGTGCAATTAAATTTAAATCTTTGGTTGGGTAAAGGGACTAAGTCTTGGTTGCGCTAGGGTCTTACATGAAGGGTATGTCCGTTACCTGTGTTAATGTATAGTAGTGAGACTATAGTCCTGGAATATAGAGGTAATGGATCTAAAAGATTCTCAATGTGTTCAGATGACAATCTTAGGGGCGTGTTTAAGGGGAGAAGAATTGATAAAATGAGAAAAACGTAATTAGAGAGTTGTGTGGGTGTGAAGAAAGTGGTAAACCGTAGAGAATATAAATGAAAGTAATGCGTTGATGTTTGGTCATGTGGGAAAGGATGAATGATAGTCCGGTTGGGGTAAGCCAGATGTATAGTGTGAAGGTGTGGTTTGGAATCGACCGGGGGAGACCGAAAGAAAAGTGGTTTGATTCAGTAAAGAGGAATGCTTGGAAGAGAAATGTGAGTTGGCAGAAGCGAGAAGAATAGGTGCATAATAGGAAGTGAATGGCGGATCGGTTGTGAGGGTAAGGAAGACCGACCGGCGGAGGGAATTCTGGCCGGGGCGGGGCCGGAGGCCGGGGCTGCTCTAATTTAGCCGGAGCCGGGGCCGGGGCCGGGTTAGCTAAAATTAGAAAAGTAAGTCAAAAACAACTGAAATCTTAAACTTAGGATAAAATTAAATATAATTTTAAATAATTAATAATTTTAATTATATAAAAAGAAATAAATTTTAAAATTAATTCAATAAATATAAATATTTTCGAAAGAAATTTTAGAAATAATTGATTTCTAGAAGAAATTAAAGTTTTATTAAATATATATATATATATAGTAGTATATAGTAATATTATATATAATATATAATATATTATATATATTATATAATATATATTATAATATATATATATTATAGTATATATATATATATAAAGACAAAGTAATGTTAAACCACTAAGAAAATAAAACAGGAATAGTTAAAATTTCTTTAAAATAAATTAAGAGTTTGTACGAGCTTTAACTCAGCCTCCTCCTCAGAACTAACAATGGAAAATAAATTTTAATTTTAACAAAATTAAATAAAAACAAAAATAAAAAGTAAAAATTATTATACAATTAAAAGACAAAAGGCGACAAAAAAATTGATTCACTTTCCTTAATGAGTTAAGAATTTAGTTTTTTTCAGATAGGTATCCTTGTAATTTGAATCCAAAATTAAAAACATTACTAGTACCTTTAAAATTACACTTAGTAGAAAGAAAAAAAGATTCCAGTAAATTGATTTAGATTTTTAATCTGTAGATTTAAATAAAAAAAGTTGCGCCTTCCTAATTGACGATATGATCATTTTGAGATAAATAAATGCCTAAAAATGGCATACTCTCGTTCCCTCTCTAACTTCGCCTTTATGTTGAATAATCTAACCTGAGGGTCTTAAAGTTTCACACAAAATAAGAGGTCGCACATTGAAACATGGAATCTTAAAACTCCACTCCCATTTCCAATTTTAGAAGTATTATTTTTAATTAAAATATGTGAAAGAGTACAGTAACTAAAAACAATTTTTATATCATATAAACGATAAGCATAAACTTGATGTCAAGAGAGTTGAGGTGAAAAAGGGATGACTTTAGTATTTTCAGATATGTAGGATTGTGTTCCCTCAACCCCAAAAACTAGAGTAAGCCATGTTTTATATTTTCGATAAATTAAAAAAATGGGGATAGGCTAATTTTTCGAAAGTTCGAAAGATATAATCAATTTCTGTTTTAAGATATTCAGGATCACAGTAGTTGAGAATTTAAAAACATATTAAATAATATTATTTTAATGTACAGGAAGATGAGAGGGAAAAAATGAATGCAATTGGTTTAGTATGTGTGGTTTACGAATAGACTTTTAAATGATAAAACAGTTCCAGTTTGTTAATTATTAAAATGTTCTAAAAAAAGGAATGGCATCCATCAACTTTGTAATCAATAGTAAACTGTGAATAGTTGGGGGGTCTAAATATTAATTTGTTAATGATTTTGTTCGATAAAATGGAAAAGAAGTAGGTACTATGGTAATGACGTCATCAACATCTTTCCCATGAAATTACTTGAGAATATATGGGGGCCTGTGGAAGGAGTCTGGATTCAAAATATTCCATATATAAATTGGCTAAGATAGGACTCAAACTACCACCACCCATACTTGCACCAAATATTTGTCGATAAAAATTATTATGAAAAGTAAATACATTTTGGGACATACAAATTTGTAAACAATTAATAAATTTGGGTATGGGAATAGGGACCATATGAGGTAACAAAAAATTGGACAAAAATTCCAAAATTTGGAATAGGAACATTGGTAAACAGACTAGTAACGTCAAAACTAGTTAAACAATGATTAAAAGGAATGAATCTGCCTATTTTGTCTATAAAGTCCTTGGCATTTTTTATATGTGTGGAAGATACTGTGCCTAATAAGGGAGAGAGAAAAGAGGCCAGCCACTTATTTAATTTAGAAAAAACATCATTTCGCGCAGATATAATAGGTCTAAATGGGACACCTTAACATCATAAAGAAAGTGAATCAAATTTTGTCGCCTTTTGTTCTTTCTTTTAAAATTTACTTTTATTTTTAGTTGTTTTATTAATTTTGTAAAATTAAATTTTATTTTCATTGTTAGTTCTGAGGAGGAGACCGAGTTAAAGTCTCGAAATTGAACAACAATCCGCTTATGATTCTTTAAAGAAATTTTAATACCCTGTTTATTCTTTAGTGGTTTTAAATTACTTTGTTCTTTACATTAATAGAGTTTTGAGTTGTTGGCCTAACTCTTTAAATTTTAATTTGTTATACAGAAATAAAAAGGACTATTTAAGATTATATCTTAAAGGAATATACATAGCTACACAATATATACACAGATATATTGCAAAATAACTAAATAAATATATTTATATATATATATATATGTATATATAACCAATCATAAATTAATTAATTTTTGAAAAATAGACATTTAGGAAATTATTCGATTTTCTTTAAGAGATTTGTTACTTAAATAAATATAATAACATTAATTTTATTTATCCCACCACCATTTCCCGAATTCGTTTGATATATCAATTTTCGAATATTTTTATGTTAAAAAAACTCGGAAAAAATTATAATTTGGTCTCAATTTTAAATTTGGGAATCATATTAAAATTATCGACAAAAAATTTGGGATTATATTATCTATGTTTATATTTTCCATCACTTGTTAAAAAAAATATAACAAAGGAAAATATATATTTTTTTTATTTGTTTGATTTAACCCTCTATTATTTAGTGTAAATTTACAGTTAACCCGGTAGAAAAACCCCGGTGTTTCCTGATTTTTGGCCGGGGCCCGGGCCCCTAAAAATGGCCGGGTTGGCCGGGCCGGCCCCGGCGGTCCTAGTGAGGGGTATGGTTGTGGGCGTCCTAGCCCAAGGATGAACCCTACATTCTGACGATATGCCATAAAGTGAGGGTCGTCGCTGGTCCCGTGAATTTCTGACTTGCCGAACGAAGTTCTCCACTAAAATAGGTGTAGAGGGGGCGGTAAGGCTGGGCTTTTCTTTTCGATTGTGTCATATTCTCTACTACTTTTCTGTTTCCGGTGCATTGCACGCACCTTACCACCAGTCTTGGGGAAAAAAAAGTAGATGAATAATATATATATGTATATATATTATATATATTACGTATATATATAATATATATAATAATATTATATATATATATAACTATATATATATATATATATTAAAGATATATATATATATATATATTATATATATATATATAAATATATATATATATATATAAATATATATTACAACGGTAATATATATATATCTACTATATAATTATATAAATATATATATATATAATATATTATAAATATAATATATATATCATATATATATATATATAATATATATATTATATATATATATAGCTATAATATATTAAATATACACACTTACTAAAAGGAGTAGGAAGCTCTTCTGAAGAAGTTCAAAAGTAAGAAAGTGAATAAGGGGAATCTTCTTAAATAATGAATAGGATGGTACTTTCGTGACTGATGAGAATGGATGTGAAGTAAAAGAGGAGGGAAGAGAACACTCTCAAAATATTCTACAATAAACATTTTAACAGTAGAAGAGGTGAATAGTGAATTTGTGGGGATTGATGGTGGCAAGAAGAAATTGGTAGTTTTGGGGATGATGTAATTAGTAGGGAGGGGTATAGGTAGAGTGAGGATTTGAGGAATGGGTAATCAGCAGCTTATAGATTGGAAAAGTGAAATAAGCGCAGTGAAGTGAAATGTTCTGAAAGGAGTCAGAGGTGAGAAGAAAAGTGCATATAGGAGTGAATGGCAAGGTTTTGTTAAGGGGTTTATGGTTGTGGGCCTGGCTCAGGGGGTGAACCCCACATTGACTCGAGATACCACAGTGAGGTCTGTCGCAGTTTTTTGATTTTTTTTGTGGATTTTTTTAATGCAATTTATAGTCAAATATAGAAATGTGTAGTTAACATCAACCTTCATCACAACCATGGGGATTGGATATATATATTATATCTATGTTTTTTTTAATGTTATTAGTGTTATGATGTTTATTTATTTATTAATTGATATCTATATTATAAATCTAGATAGTTTTGGATAGTATCATTATACTAGTATATGAAGTGAGATATTATATACCTATTATCGCCATCACTTAGCAGGTAAGTTATGCACATTAAGTTATGTATTATACAGTATTATGATATATATCGTAATAATATTATTTAGTTTACGATCACTGAAGAAGAGTAAATTATTATATATTTTTTCCTCAATGTTAATGGTATTTCTACTAGGTAGGTTGTTCCCAATTTCAAATACTTCATATTAAACATTGTATTCACAGGTATCGCAAACACATTTCCTAGATAGCATATTAATTCGATTCTAATCCATGAGCCTAGAAATTTTGCGTTTACATAATATAATATGAACTTTCTTAGTCGTTACTTTGTGTAGACATGGCTATGATGATCACATCGCTATTCCAATACTATAGTTAGCTCCTCATATCCTCGGTCCCTGCGTCACATGCACGTTTCAATAGTGACAATGTTCATTAAATTATTTACAGCCGTTTTCTGAGTTCTCTTCAATCTCTTATTTTCCGTCTGTTTCTCTATACATAAGTTTATTTGCTCTATATTTATTTTATTATTTTATATATATTTTTTTTTTTTATATATATATTTTTTTATATATATTATAAGTTTTGATATATCCTTTATTGAGCAGCAACTTTTCAAAGTAAGTTTACTCCTGAAACATTGGAAAAATTAATAATAATTACATAATTTTCAGTCGAAACTTAAAAAATAACGAATTAGCAACTTAGATAATATAGATTTATTTCATTACTAAGTATTAGCATAACTCCAGCTTTGAGATTGAGATACGTATTAGTAATAGGATTACCCCCAGCTTAGATAAGTATCAGAGAGTGGAAAGCGAGAGCGAGATTTGAGCTGTTGAGTACCATAATGGAATAGTAAGGCAAGTTGTTTTATATACATAATATGCTTCAACATGATGGTTTACCACAGCACTGGATATTGAAAGATTTTTGTGTTATAGACTTAGCATTAAAACTATTAATTTCGTTCAAGCGTTACTGGAGTGAATACATTTATTTTAAAATATGGAGAATGGTATCATATGGGCAAAGCTATTCAGGGTAACATGAGCAGATATGAAAAATATTAGTTATGATTTCCGCCAGAAATTGTTTATAAAACTTTGCTTATTTAAGGAATACGCTCAACTGTTGCTCTGCTCACGTTTAATAGTGACATGTTATTGAAAAATAGCAAATTTGATAGAACCTTAACATTGGGAAAAAATATAATTTACTTCAGTCGAAACTAAAATTACGAATCAACTGTATATTTTTCATTAACTAAGTGCAAACTCCAGCTTTGAGTTGGCGATTGAAAGGAATTACCCAGCTTAGAAGACTGTGGAGGCCAAACTGTGATTGCTGTATAAAAATGGCAGTTGTTCTAAAAATAAATCTACAAACACATAGGAAGTTGCTGAAAAATTACAAGGTATAGGTTTAGTTAGGGATAAATCTTTCAAACTAGGTCAAGAACATGAATTTGGAGAAAGAACAGAATAAATTCTAGTTCATCTCATAAGAAAGAGCTAGCATTTAATCTTACACAAAATTTGAAAATTAATAATCTATATAACATTCGGTTGGATAAGACAGGATGTGGAACTTTCTTAAACGTAACATTGGCCTTTTCAGTCGAAAAACAGAATCTTTCACCTGTGCGTGCCCTTGAAATGAAAAAAATTGTAGATCTGCTAGGGAATTTACTCAAAAATTAACATGATAAATAAAACGATTAAAGTGTTTAGCTTCGATATAAGGAAGTTTCAGGTCAACGTGCGAGCTAGAAAAGTTATTGCTATTATAAAAGTAACTTCATCGTCCATCCTGTGGTTCGAAAGGAAAAAAGAAAAAAAATATCGTTATTTTTCAGTTTTAATGAGGTAGGGACGAACTTGCCTCCTACTAGCCTGATATCAAATCAACAATTATTAGTTAACCCATTGTTGAACTGAAAGGAGAGTTATCACCAAGTTGTGTGACTTATATGGATGAAAATTTTTCCAATTCTACAGGCAAGATCTTCCATAAATTTCTGAAGATCTTTCTGACAACCTTTTTGTATGATTAAAGCAGATAATTATGCTTATGAAAGATGGACAAGAATACCACTTCAGAAACCCAGAGATTCTGGAATATGAATGCGAATATGATCTCCACATGTTGTGCTTTCAATATCACACAAAATACTAGCTTCAATCGGCAGATTTATAAACATATAAAAATGGATAAACATTTTAGTTTATATAATTATAATTAAATTTTTTTTTATCTATTTTAAACTTTCTTTTGTATATCACTTTTAATGATAATGACCAAACCTTTCCAAAATTGTATAAGGATTCTTATTCTATGTTTCATATTACCTCTTCAAAATGCTCATATTCCCCGATTTTCGGGGTAATATGACCAATTGAAGATGGTCTTATTAATTTGCATGTTACCAGAACTTGATAAACTATATTTACTTAATTCTTACGGGTTTAGTACTGGATAGACGAGTTCTAGTATATAAAATGATGGGGTGCTGAAGATCAAAAAGAAGTTATTTTAATAATTATTTGCAGAAATTAATTTTGCTCATATCCATCGATTCAATATATATATATATATATATATAATATATATATATATGTAAATATGTATATATATATATAATATATTATATATTTGTTATATAGGTATCTAGCATTTTATATATTATATATATATATTCGATTACATTTCGATCGGGTGCATGGGCTCCTGAAATCTACGAACGTTAGGAATAGGCTGAAGTGACCGGATGCGCTAGCCTGCTCTCCGCTCGAGTTTGAGGAGTGTGCTTCTCGTGTCCCCATCCCCGCCCCTCGGTTTCAACTATATTTCTCTATGTCTCAAAAAAATGACTATACACTTTGCGCCTCAGTGTTGAAGCAAACGCCACTATGTTACCAACCCTATTCCCGATAGAAAAGGAAGCCGCTCTGATCCTTTCTAACTATCGCCCTATAGTCTTACTTGTATTCTAGTCTAAGATCTTTGAAACTCTTTCTCAATCTCATTTCTTAGATCATCTGGGAATCTCATTCACTTCTTTCCGAATCGCCAGTACGGCTTTTCAGCGGCTCGAGGTCTACTGGCGATATACTTTCCTATCTTTATCTGATATTATGGGTTCCGCCATGAAGCTTAGGACCCACTACGCGAGACTTGGAAAAACGTGGTGGCGCTTGACATATCCAAAAGCATTTGACCGGTTATGGCACGCGTCACTGCTCTCCAAGCCTACAGCCCATCCTTGGGTTTACATACCTAATCATCTTTGACTTTACTTAAATAATGTGTCTAAAGTTTTACTTTCAAATCTCGTCTCGATATCGGCTGTTGTTGATGGAGGGACTTCTTCAATTCCTTATTCTTTAATAGTGCGTATCCCAAATGTTCTCCCAGCGGTTCTGTCTTATCTCAACTATTCCTTCTTTTATTCCTACTTTTCATTAAGATCTTCTCACCTGCCCACATCTAACTCTATTCACTCATATGCGATGACTCGACCCTTTCATTCTTCAACTCATTTTCAATGCTGCTCCTTCTTTTTACTTCTTAGAATTGCCTCTCGTCTTAATCTTTCCGTATCTATTCTTTGCTCGCTGATCTGGATAGAATTTCCGGGTGGGTCGTCTGAACCTTGTTGAAATTCAATTCTTTTAAAAACTTCAACTTCTACAAATCTCCCTCTCTAAGACACCTTTCCAACTTTCCTATCTTCTTTCACGGTTCTCTCGTCTCTCCTGTTTGACAATATTAAACACCTTGGCCTTAACATAAACAAAAAAATGTCTTTGAAACCTCACTTCACAACGGTTTGCTTAGGGCCTGCCTCAAAGAAAACTGGGAGTTCTGTTTAGACTGCGAGACTTTTTCCTCTTCTCAGTTGCCCCCATACAAGGCCTCATCCGCCCTGGTATGGAGTACTCTCTCATATCTGGGGGGCTCTGCGTTTCACCCGGCTTTTAGATAGGTCGAGTCAAAGGCCAAAAGGGCTTATAAACTGTGTCCCTTACTTTCCAGTCACTTGACCCTTTATCTTTGCGGGCCGCGATGTTGGTGCTTTTGATCTCTGTCTCCTTCCCTCAGGTACCGTAGTGGAGGCTCGCAGGGAACTTATCACCCGCGTACCACCACCTTTACGTCGCCCTCGTTACACAAGGGGTGCTGTATCTTCACATGAGTTTTGTGTTGATATTGGTTACTCCAGACTAGTTCGCTGCGGTGCTTCCTTCTTTCCTTGCCACTCTGTTCTGTGGAATTCACTTCCGAGCTTCTGTGTGTTCTCTGTTTCCATGAATATAAATATCTCCCCCACTTCAAGGCCTGCGAGCTGCGCTCTATAATCTAGCGATAATTTGCTTGTTTAGTAGTTCGACATTCTGCGAGTTCGTAATGTAAACACCACACCTCCTTGAATATAGCTCGCCCGTGTAGTGGTAATATTAGGTACAACATAGTACCAAAAAAAAAAAAAAAAAAAAATATAGAAAATATTATTTATTAAGTATATATAATATTATCATTATATATATAAATAAGTGTGTATATGTATATTATTAAATATATAATTACTGTAAAATATTTGTTTACAATTATAAAATACGTGAATGTTACATCTTGACCTTGGTTCGCATCCGTACTCAATATTATCCTGATTTTTATTGGTTTCCACAATAGTATTTTTCGAATTCACCTTCGAAATAATGATTGATAAACTATGTAAAATATTAAAATATTTGTTTCCATTCTCTATCCGCATTCGGGTATCTTCAACATCAATATTATTATTTATATCCTCCGCATCCCCATCCATTTATACTTTTATACCCTAAATAGCTAAATTCCTAACATGTTATACTAGTAATTCGGGCTTCAACATCAACAATATAAAAATATTTCTGCTATCCGTATCCCCATGCACATTACTCAACCAAATCCTACTCATCCTCATCATCAATAAGAGTATTTCTGTCATACAGCATCCCCATCCACTTACACCACCAAATGTGTTGTACGTGTTTTATTATGTAAATTATTTAGTATATTATAAATGAATGTTTTGTTTTTTATATAATATAAAATTTTTATATAATATAATGTAAATTGGTTACGTGAGTGCTCCTTTCACACCTAAAGCTAAAAATTCAAAAACGAAAAAATATCTGACAGTAATTTCATAATTATTTTATATACTCTCACGAATGCGAATACCAGAGCCTAAGCATCTCCGGATGTGGATTTCGATCTCCACCATGTTATTTCATATACGTTAGAGATATATCAGGTGTACAAATTTTTGACATCCGCAGATGTGGATGTGAATGTTACTTCCTTAAAAGAAATATATATATATATAAATATATATATATATATATATATATATATATATATATATTAGTATTATAGATATTTTCATATTTATGAATTTTACTAATTTCTAATATGTAGGAAAAACACATTTATGTAAATAAATAATAGTACTATATATATATTATATTTATTAACATAATAATAATAATAATATATAGAGAAAATTATATATATATATTATTTATAATATATATTATATTATGTTATAATATATATTATATATAT
The DNA here is from genome assembly GCA_015478945.1 of Trachelipus rathkii. Taxonomy (NCBI): domain Eukaryota; kingdom Metazoa; phylum Arthropoda; class Malacostraca; order Isopoda; family Trachelipodidae; genus Trachelipus; species Trachelipus rathkii. Next base: position 29,513 of record JABUQX010014194.1, read on the forward strand.
ATATATATATATATATATATATATATATATATATATTAATATATATATATATATATATATATATATATATATATATATATATATATATATATATATATATATATAATCACTTTTAGTGGAAAATGGCTAGAGGTGCATAAAATTTTCATCACTGGGGTTAGTCAGTAGAGAAATCTTTAGAAGTTATCCCTTTCATGACTGAATTAAAAAAAACAAAAAAAAACAAATTGGAAAATCATTGAATTTTAACATCCAGGTCAGGTTCCTTTTCCGATTAATTCAAACTACTAAAAATTATTGAAGATTATGAGAGTTCAATTCCAACTACTTTTGAACATGCGACCATCAAACCCAACTCTGATTCCAATTCACCAAAATTTAGAGATTCTGTTTCCCATTCCACAGTTCCTCTTAAAATAAATGATTTTGGTTCAGAAAAGATTTTTTTTTGTAATTATCAATATGGAAAAGAATGTCGCTACAGAAAA
>JABUQX010014194.1:35000-45451 GCA_015478945.1 Trachelipus rathkii
TTACAGAAAAAAGTCAAAGCTGGAATCCCCTCGAGGTACCTATAGCGATAAAACTAAACCTACAATTTTATATATGGCTTGAGAAATGATGCAGAATAGTTTATATTAAAAAATAATTTGGAAGTTATGCCAAGATCATCGCCATTAAACATTTATTAACAGAAACGTAGCTTTGACAAGCAAAATTGAAATGTCATAGGATAACATTTTTTATTTGTAAATTTTATCAATATTATTGAAAATATTTGAAAAAAGAGTAAAAATATTTAAAATTTAATATAATTTTAAATCTAAAATAATTTGAAAACAAGAATCTAAAACTGCTCAATCACTTAACGAAATTTCCAACCAAAATTCTTCCGAGCAACTTCGGGATTACGAACACAAAAAATTAAGGAAATATTCTTCTGATAAACTAAGTAGAACTCTAGAAAAGACCTGGTGACCTTTAAACTTAGAGAGACCTTACTCAACCTTTGCTACCATAAAACTTCGAACATCCTGTCTCGATTTTTAATTGACTAGGAAGTTTAACTCATTCGAGAGATTAATATATGAAGAGATCTTGTTTAGCATATCCAAAAGTGTTTAAAATAAATTAATTTTATATAGCCATATATATATATATATATATATATATATATATATATATATATATATATATATATATATATATATATATATATATATATATATATATATATATATATATATACTATATATATATATATATATATATATGAGATAAAGGAATTAATCTAATAGCCAATCCTGTGAAGTTTAGCTTTCTGTAGATGTGTACTCTACTGGTGAAGCCTGAAAACTTCTATTTTTCTACGTCCATTGACTTAAATGCATTCATAAACCGTGTATCTAGTCAAGTCGGTCAATAAACCGGTCATAAAATTTATTTTCTCCCAACTTTTCTGCTTAGAAAGCCTCTTTCCTTTTCGCACCAGAGAAGTAAAAATATTAATAAATAAGCAAAATAAATATTTGATTAGATGGTTAAAAAAATTAAAAGATCAAATTTTTAGAAAAGGAAAATAAAAAAATTAGTTTATTACAAATAAATAATTTATTATTTAAGAAGATTTAAAGTCTGAAGTAGTATCAATACAACACAAGAGGTAGACATGAATAAGAAGGAGAAATTATCAGACTCGGATTAAGTTTAACTCCGACAAACGGATTAAGTTTAACTCCAGCTTAAAGAGTTAAGCTTATAGAAATAGGAGTCTATTTTGGGGTGGCCTCGGAAGCCATGTAAGGAGTTTATAAAACCTGAAAAAGGAAAAAAAGGTTAAAAAAAAAATTTACATAAAAAAAGTTATAAAAACGTTTTCAAAATTTTTTATTATAAAGAAAAAATCAGATAAAACATGAATTAGACGTAAAAAACATAAATGAGACGTGAAAAACAAAATAATAGGAAGTGAAATTTTAAATGATTGTTTAAAACATACATAAAATTTTAAATAAAAATAACAATAAAAATAATGCAATAGAATCTTATAATTCTTTCATAAAAATATTATTCCAAAAAATTTAACTCACACCTTTTTATAAACAATTAGGTTAAAAAATGCCTCAATGTTTATTTTTTAGTAAATTTTTTATTTCGAAATAAAATATTTATTTAAAGACATGATAACAAGATGTATATTTATTAAAAATGTCTCAGAAAATGTTTATATGTGAATGATATTAAATGATATCATGTTGGAATTTCATTTGACATGATTTCATGCTCTTTGAAAGTGAGTGTAACATTTCTACACCACCTGAAGTGGTCCGAAGAGGTAGACGGCGTTGGCTTTCTCATCGGGGTTAGAGATGAACTGAGCATAAAGGTCTTGGTAGCGGGCAAGATTGATTCCTCCGGCTTTCTTGTCTTCGTCCTGCAAGGGTTATATAAAGAGTTAAAGCCTTTCTATATAAGATTTAAGGCGTTTTCGTTTTGTCAAGATAATCTTTCAAATTTTAGTCTTTCTATATAAGATTTAAGGCGTTTTCGTTTTGTCAAGGTAATCTTTCAAATTTTAGTCTTTCTATATAAGATTTAAGGAGTTTTCGTTTTGTCAATGTAATCTTTCAAATTTTAGAACTCACATTTAGACGATTTTTCAAATTAAAGCGAATGAGGGAGTCTTAAAAATAGAACAGATTTAGGTCATTGCACCGGACCAAACTTATCAAAGCGGTCTATTATTCTTTATAAGATGTGTTGGGCAAACATTTTTAGCTGATGTATATATTTTTTTTATAAAGCAAATGCATTTTTTTTTCTTTTATAATTTATAATAGTACTGCACAAAGGCGTCATAATATCACAATATTTCACTTATCATCGCACATATTATGTCTGACAGGACCATATTCCTACTTGCCAGATGAAATATTTATTGTTTGTCATTCAATTTTTTTATTTTATTTTAAATGCTTATGCACACTTTTTAAAAAAAATGTATGAAAATGCATTCTAGCTCATAAATTAAAATGCTCATTCGGATATCGATAATCTTTACATGTTGATTATTATTCTTATATATTGTTGAAGAAATAATTCTATCGATATATTATTACATTATTGTTTAAGTAATTATTGATATTTTCATCTTATTCTTAATCTCCATTTATTATTTGTAATTTTATCTCATTAATTAATTGTTTGTTAATTTATCATTCGGACATATAAATATAAACATTTTAACCTTTTGTTAATTCATTATCGGAACCATAGTAAATAGTAAACTATTATTACTACCCTTTTGTTATAAGTCTATAATGTACGTTTGAGCAGCTTGAACATTGTTGTCATGGTCGTTAGAATATATTATTCTTTATTTAATATCTATTATCTATTAATCTTATTATTATTATTTAGTATTTATATATTTTATTAATTATTAATTATTATTATTATTATTAATTATTAGAAATCTCACGAATATATATTATGAATTGATATAATAGTCTCAATGTATTGATATTATTATATTCAGTTTATTATTAATTTGATAATTGTTCGAGTTAGTTTTATTGATTTATATATTATTATTTATTATTATTATGTATTATTAATCACAATAATCTATTGAGTCGTATTATTATTTTACTCTATTATTAGTTGATTATTATTATTGAGATTCATATTATTATTATTATATTATTATTATTATATTGTATCAGTCACTGACACTCTATGTTATTCTTTTTAAACCTGGATAAAATTTACATAATTATTAATTTTATTTAATATTATTATCTATTATTATTATTCCTACAGTTATTGTCATTAGTGCCATTATTGGTTTTCTTATTTACTCATTATCTTTGTACTTTTAATATTAGATAATTATTATTATTTTAATTGTAATTTATCTTTGAATTTTATTATTATTATATTATATTAATTTCTCTTAATTATTATATCATTATATTATTTACTTATTATTATTATTATTCATAATTATTAGTAGAAAAAAATATTCATTATTATCTACTTATCATTGAATATTATAATTTTTTTTTGTCAATTATTATTATTATATTATTATTATGTATATATTATAATTTTTATTTATTATTTATTATTTATTATTATTATTGATATTAATTATTATTATTAATTATTATTATTAATTATTATTATTGATTATTATTTGTTATATTATGTATGATTATTATATTATTATTATTTATTAATTATTATTATTTTGGTATTATTATATTATTATTTATGATATTATTATTATTATTATGTAATTATGTAATTACTTAATTATTAATTAATTATGTATCATTATTTATTTATTATTAATTATACTGAGTATTATTATTATTATTATTATTATTATTATGATTATTATTATTATTATTATATTATTTTATTATATTAATTTATTATTATTATTATTATTATTAATTATTACTTATATTTATCACTTATTATTATTATTAATCTATTCATTATGTATTATATCTATTATTAATATATTATTATTATTATATTTGATATTATTATATTATTAATTTTATTATTATGATTTTTTTATTATTATTTATTATTAATGATCATATATTAATTATATATTATATTATTATTTATTATTATTATTTATTATTTGATTGATTATTATTTATTATTATTATTATTCATTATGATAGTTATTATTATTAATTATGTATTATTATTGAATTATTTCGGCAGTTTATAATGGTGTTGAAGCAATATTTAGTTATTTTAGCAACTGGCTGCACTGTTGTTATGTATTGAGGTGTTAATCGATGTTATTGTTGTATCACTGTTGCGATTAGTTTTTAAATGTATTCGCTGACTGTTTAAAATGTGGTCCTCCATGCTGTTTTGATTGTAGAAAGCTGAATCTACGTATGCAAAAGACTGTATCTCTGATGTGCGCAACTTAGCAACAGGACCAAAATGCACGCTGTTGCTCATAAAAAATGCCTAATTTTGTCCCTAACTCTGAAATTAATTATGATAACCTACTTTGCGATACGGAGGTGAGTCAAAATCGAAAAATCTTGTAGTAGAATAAATTTGAAGAAAGCGTAAATGTTTGGCACTAAAATGAAAGGAGCGTAAGAAGAAACTTTAATGGAATTATGTTTTGTCTCTTAAAAATTTCTTTGGACGCTTTATTATTTCTATCATAGATCTGTCTGAAACGTGGCTCACGAGTGACTCTAACGTTGGCTTTACTATACCCCCTAATTGTACTTGTCCTACTCATATTTATAGCAGATAATTACGGAGGTGGTATTTTCTTATTACTAATATGAGAAGTAACCTGCAATGTAAACTTATGGCGAAGACTGGGATATTGTTAATGAATGTGCGTTTGAGTTCTTTAGCTATTGAATTGAGCTGTGGGACAGTGTAGTTCATATTTGATTGGTGGGAAATTACACCGAAGAATGAAGTTCTTTGTTGATTTTATATGAAATGCTTCTCCCATCTATTCGCTTGATAAGATATAGCACTTTTGCATAAAATTAGTCTAATGGTGGAGACTCTAATGTGGACGTGCTTGCTGACAATACAATATCATTGCCGCAGGGAATTCGAACTATATTTTCCTCTACAAAATCTTCACCAATTTTCAGTTCCCACTCGTTCTGTAGCAGAGTCTAGTACATTGACTGGTGATCTAGCAATAGTGGACTAATCGTAGCCATTCCATGAACTTAACAGAATTTATGTTTTGTAATTGCTCACTGTCTGCCGATGCAATCACAAATCATGTTGCTCTTGTGTAAAGGATTGCGACTAACGAAAGCCCCCATAAAACAGTAAGGATCAGGAAAATTACAGAACGAGCAGTTAATACTTTAAGGAGAAAAGTAGCGTCCTTGAGGTATATTGTTTTGGATGGCTAAATGGTGGAAACATTGATGAAGTATTTGCGGGATTTGTGATGCGGTTTGAGGACTTGGTGGCTGTAGGTTACTTAACCCAATTGGCTGACAAAAAAGATCAACCCGAAATGTCGTTCTGACAGGTCCGTGGATTACCCACATAAGCTTGCTGTTGTGCAGTGCTAGTGAAAAATGTCATAAACTTTTTAAGCTTCATTAAAATGGGATTAATATCCTTTGCGACTACTTCAACACTATTCACAGAATCTCTCTACTCTTCTGCATTGAGAGCTTTTCAGGGAGCTATATTATCAAGAGGAAGATATGATGATTCAAATTTCAGAAACTATGCAGACAGCGCTAAACATTTGGAGAGTTAATAAATGTGTATTTTGGGAATGAAAAAAGGAAGTCTGGAGAATTGATTGTATAGTGGATGATAATTTAAAGATGGGGAAAAAGACTTTTAATAGAAGCTGATTATTGCAGACACTTTTTAATTGAAGGTACTTTTCCTGAACGTTCCGTCAAGTTTGTGAAACTGCAAATTCCTAACATACCGTAATTACAGTTCTAATTAATAATATACATTCTGCCTTCTCGCACAAAACTCGTTCGCATTTATGCTTGTAAGCTCTCCGACCGAGATTGAGAAAATCCATGAAATATAGATTAAAAGATACAAAACTCTCATACTTCGCTTCTTCCCATGCGAGTAATTGTGAAGATGGTTTGATGGTGAACTGGGTGGGGAAATCTCTTCTGTACTTTTTTAATCAGATGCATATGCAAATTGGAGTATTCCCTGATTTTTTATTAAAGCTAGCGCGAGTGGTGCCACTTCAACAAATCTGGAATCCGTGATGACAGCTCGGAAACTCTCAGACCTATTTCATACTTTCGCATAACAAGGTATTCTTTGAGAAGTTGCTTATATATAACAGGCTTCACATTTTACTTATGTAGGAATCCCTTTAATCTGTTCTCAACAATTTGATTGTGAAGGGAGGGGGATTCACAGATGGGTCTTTATCACTTTTTGCATGAGTCAGTGAGAGCTTGTCGTCGCGGGAAGGAACTACAACTGTTGGGCAGTCTTTCTTGGATTATTCCAAAGCATTTCGACACAATTGACTACAATACCCCTTATTTTTCAAATAGAAGATATGGTATGTAGAGGTGTTTGTCTTGACTCTCATCTAATTCTTACTTCAATAACGAGGATGCAATATGTCCAAGTGAATTGGTCTGCAATCGGGTCTTAGAGTTATTAGGGGGGGGGGGTTTGGGGGGGGGTGGGGCCCAGGATCGTTGAATGCACCTTTTATTTTTTATAATATTAATATTATGATCTGGTGAGAACTATTTCAAATGTAAAACTGTCCTTATATGCAGAATGAAACAGTTATAGTACTTTCTGGTAGAGATTTGAATTATATCAGAATGTTATCAAAGGACGAGCTGCAAAAAAATTTTCAGATGGACCTGCGCTAATAAGTTGTCTTTGATTTGTAAAAACGAAAGGTATGATCTTCTCAATCTCTCCTAATGTAAATTGGTTACTCGCCCTAAATGGTACTGAAAATTAGAATTGCTTTGACAATGCTCGATATAGGCCGGCTCATTTTAAAACATAATTTAAAATTTGATGAAACTATATCACTACTGTGTAAGGAAATTAATAGAAACAATGGTATTATATTTGCACTGAGAAATTTAGTTTCATCCAAGGTTTTGACAACACTTTACTATTCTTTTATTTATCCATTCCTAAACCTACATTTGTTGGCTTGGGGTGGATCAAACGATAATGCCTTGAGACCAATTATTGTCGCACAGAATAACGTGCTAAGAAATATTAGCCCAAAGGATATTGTTCATACCGCTGAAATGTTTGCAGAGCAAGGTATCATGCCTCTTCGTCATTTGTACAGGTTTAAGCTTGGCCTCTTCATGCATTCCAATTTGGTGAATTTTATAATTATTCGGACAGCCTAAATTGGCCACACAATTATAATACTCGTAATTTGAATCTTTTGAGGCATCCTTTCTCGAGGATTATGGCTAATCAAAATTTCTGTAAATTAATAAAGGCCCATTTTGGTTGTGGGACTCTTTTGCCACGTCATGCTTAGAGCGAATTAGAAATACTGTTTGGTTTTAAAACCAAATACTGCTAAGCGATGGAAATTTATTGGCATGTAAATATACTTTGATTACTAACAGGGAGTTATTTATTGTTGTTTTATTTTATTATAATATTTTATTTATTCTCCTACGTAAGCGCAGATGTAATGTGAATCTTAATTGTACTGATGTTAATGAACTTGTAAGGCTTTGCTTTTGTATTCTAACTTAATAAGTGGTAAATGGCATTATTATTATTATTATTATTATTATTATTATTATTATTAATTATTATTCATTATTATTATTAATTATTATTATTGATTTATTATTATTGATTATGATATTATTATTTATTATTATTATTTGAGTTATTTGATTATTATTATTGAATTATTTATTATTATTATATTATTATTATTGATTATTATTATTATTATTATCTATTATTGAAAACAATGAATTTATATATAAGCTATATATATATATAGGTATAATTATATTAGTAATATAATATATATATTAGTAAGATCTGCAACGTATACTAATCTTATCTATATATACTATAATATATATATATATGTAATAGTATATATATAAATATATATATAACTATATATATAGTATATTATATATGTATATATAATATATATATATATATATTATATTATATATATATTATATATAGTATATATATTATATATATATATAATACTTATATTAATACTATAATATAATATATAATTATATATATATATATACTATATTATATATATATTATATATAATATATATTATATATAATTCTATATATATTATATAGTATATATATATATATAATCATATATATATTATATAAATAATATATATATATATATTATAATATATATATAGTATATATATATATATATATATATATATATATATATATAATATACTACTATATATATATATAGTATATATATATATATATATATATATATAAATATATAATATATAATTAAGTATCTATATAATATATTAAATATTAGTATATAATAAAATTACTATATAATATTATATATATATATATATATATTATATTAATATATATATATTGTATATTAGTGTATATAATATATATAAAATTATTTAAGTATATATTATATATTAATATATTAATATATATAACTATATATATTATATATATATATATATATTATATATATATAATATATATATATTAGCATATATACTATATATATATATATATATATATAGTATATATATATAAGTATATATATATATATAATATATATATATTATTAAATATATATATATTATATATATATATATATAATAAATATATAGTATATAAATATATAAATGTATATATATGTAATAAATAATAAAAAATTTAAATAATATATATATATAAATATAATATAAATTTAAATATACATATAATATTATATATATATATAGATATATCCGGACTATATACTATATTTACTATATATATATACTATACTAATATATATATATATATATAGTATAGGACTATATATATATATTATATATATATAGTATATATATAGTACATATCATATAGTATTATAGTATCGATAATAGTAATAATATATTATTATATATATACTGTATATGATATATATATTATATATATAATATATATACTATATAATATCTATTAATACATTATAGTCATATCTTTCTTACCATCGTCCCAAGTATGGGTTACGCTGTCAGTTGGACGTAATCTTCTACCATTCTGGCCAAAAACTCGTCCTAAAGCCACTCTAGAAAACTATTTCCTTTACTATATTTTTAGGAGGTTGATTACTGTATGGGAAAATGATTGTATTGATACTATAGTTGTACATTACAAAACTGAGTTTTATTATTACTACTTTGTCTGTTTTTATTAATTAATTAATAAATGGCAGGTGTTTGTTTTTGGAATTGCTAAGTTTATTCATTTTTTATTATGAGATTATTGTTTTATTATTTTGTAATCATTATTATTATTGTTATATATTATATTAATCTATTATTATTATTATGTATTATTTATTATTATTGATTATCTTATTATTATTGATTATTATTATTGATTATTTATTATTATTATTATTATTGATTATTATTATTATGTTATTATTATTATTAATTATTATTATTATTATTATTATTATTATTATTATTATTATTATTATTATTATTATTATTAATTATTATTATTATTATTATTATTATATTATTAATATTATTATATTATTATTATATTTATTATTATTATGTTTATTAATATTATATTATTATTATTACTTATTATTATTATATTTATTATTTTATTATATTATTGCTATTATATTATTATTATTATTTATTATTAGTTATTATTACTTATTATTATATTATTATTATTATTATTATTGATTTATTATTATTTTTAATTATTATTATTACTATTATTATTTATTATTTATTTATTATTAATATTATTATTATTATGTATTTCTATAACTCAATATCACAATTTATTTTAACCAACATGATTTTGTTGTTTTTCAAGCCTCCTATAGATGTATTTCTCTGTCTACGAAGAAAATTTTCTTAGTATTATCATTGGAATATAAGTAAAATACTATTTGATTTTTAATAAAGTACCAGTAAGCTTAGTTAACGTAGACTTGCGGACTTTTAAGGAATGTTTTATTTTTTTATAGTTTTAACAATTTTGATACTATCGGATTTTATCCAAACTTAATAACAAATAATAATATTATTTGTAAACTTATACCTCTTTTAGAAGTTAAGAAAAGTTAACTTACGTTGACTTTTTTGTTATTGTCATAAAATGTTTATAGATTTGACATGTGGTTAGATTTTATTGTTTATTCTGGTTTTTAGGTCCCATTTAAGAGCAATGATTCCATCGAGGCG
>JABUQX010014195.1:0-15049 GCA_015478945.1 Trachelipus rathkii
GAAAAGTAAATAAGAAAGAGGGTTTTACCATTCAGTAAGTATTCATATCGATATTCATAATAAGATTTAAATTGGTTATAAAAAGTTCCCATTGTGAATAAAAGTAATTCAATAGTTATATTGTCAACAGAAATAAGGAAAAGAAGAGGAAGGGGATATAAAGCAGGAAAAGAATCGTATAGAAGAAAAACGACTATTCAACGAATCAAATAAAAGACGAGCCGAAATTGGAACTGTAAACAGAAAGAATAATTATTCTCAAGAAGACCAGAATATACAATTAATAACGGAACAAGGTAAAAAAAAAGAGCAGAGTTTACTTAGCGGAGCAACGACCAAAAATAAAATTTCCACTGCGCCTTCATCTATATTATTTTTTTATCACCCCCAGGATTGGAAGAAAGTGCAGATGTCCAGTAGTCACATCATCTCTAGTGCTGCACTCTTCTTGGAGAAATCAGACCTCAACTAGGATTGGAGACTAGTGAGTAGAGATTTTTTTCATTTTTTTCTTGTGGTGGGAGGGAAAACCTACCACATAAAGTGGTAGCAGAGCGTAGTTGTTCTGCTAAGGAAGACTGGCTCTGCTGCTGAGTGTAGTTAAAGCTCAGCCGCCACTGTCATCAACAACAAAGGTCAGCATGACTGACGGAATGAATGATTTGGTGGAAAAGACCGAAGGAGATACTCCGCCGAATGATCACGCCCAACCACCAAATCAGAACCAAAATGAGTCAACAAATAGTCAGAATGGAGTCCCGGGTCCTGCAATGGTAACTGTGGATTCTAAATTCCTACAGTCCATTCTAAAACAGAATAGTGACCTGATGGACAAGATGTCAACATTGATAGCCTCAATGGAGGTCGACAAAAAGCCAAAAAGAGTAATACCACCAGTAAAATTTAGATTAGAGACCGGTGCGACTATGGTATAATTCTTCGATCGATTTGAACATTTCTGTGAGACAGTATCCTGGATCAGCGGAGGGGATGGTTGCATTGTTAGGAAACCACCTCCATGGCTCTGCCTTGGAAGCTTATAATATCGTTGCAGCAACATCGGCCAAATATGGATTAGTAAAATCCCAACTTTTGCAGTGGTTCAGGGAACAATTGAAGAAAAAATCTAATACTGAGCCTGCTGAATTTAATAAAGCTAAAATGCAAGAAGGTGAAGATGTTCCACTTTTTGCTTTACGATTGTTGGGGCTGGCACAAAGAGCGTTCCCTGGAAATGAAGTAAGGAAGATGCCCATCGTCAGAGAAAAGTTCTTAGATAGCGTGCCGGAAACAGTTAAGATCAGAGTGGAAGACGCATTGATGGGGTTGGAAATTACTCAGGGTTTTTGAATTCCCTGGGAACAATAGGTGATTATGGTGGACAAAGTTTATCGAGGACAAGAAAAGAACATCAGATAGTGGAAGTAGTCGACTTAACCAAGTCGATGCAAATGTCCGCCATTCCTTCGTCGCCAAATCAACAGGCGCCCCACACATACAGTAATTATGAGGGAATGTGTTGTTGTAGGCGGACACAGAGTGCAATCGTCGCCCGGTTATGTAGAAAGTTTATCAGACTGCTGCTGTTGGTCCTGGTCCCAGAGATTACCTCCAAAGAAAAATAAAACAGTTATACACCCACCTAGATATAGTCAACCGGCAGGAAATATTCCATCGAGAGAATTTAGAAATGGGCAAAGATCAGGTCAAAACTATCAACAGCAAAGAAACAACAGTAATGGTTCATCAGCTCCCATCTGCAGTCATTGCAAAAAGAGGGGTCCCACCATGGGTGATTGCTGGAATAGGCCCTTGTGCATGTATTGTGGCAAGCGAGGTCATCTGATTGAAGAATGTTACCTGGAGCAAAACCGGTGTTTGAGATGTAAGGAAGTCGGTCACTTGGTAGGAAATTGTCCAAATAGGGGAGGACAAACTGAGACACCCCAAATAACGTGTCCCTATTGTAAAGGGGAACATCTAGGTAAGGATTGTACACAGCATTCGGGAAACGAAGGGTCTCTGGCATGGAAGACCTCATAACAGAGGCAACAGCAACCACAACCACCCCAGCAAAAGTAATAACGAATGAAAGAGGTTCATGGGGGATCACTATGGAAGAGGATGATCCTGGAGAGTCACAGGAGATTCTTCCCGAATATTGTTATCATGCAACATCATATCCAGTATCCCCAGTACCTATGGCGGAAAGTTCCCCGGAATTGGCACCAAGAGAGCCAGAAACCCCAGTGACTGCGACTTGCACCATTGAAAATGATGAAGTGAAGCAAATAGAAATATCGGTTAGGTTAGAAACACCCAATAATGAGAGGAAAGAACCTCCACAGGAAGGGGAAAAAGAGAAAGGGAATGAACCGGATGAGTGGCCATCAGAAACCATCACCAAATACCATATTATAAAAGCTCCAGAGAAGACCCTTATTTTGCAAGTGACGCTCGTGGATCAACCACCGATGGAGCCGATTATCGCGTTTGTAGATACCGGAGCAGAGGTAAGTTTAATATCGGCGGGTTGTTTTCATTTATTAGATAAGAATATAAGTCCAATTTTTCCCACCGCGTTTAGAGGGGTTACTGGGATAGGTAATGTTAGGTTTCCCGTATTAGGAGAAGTTACAATTGCCCTAAGATTGTCCACTAATTATGTCTTGAAGCCGAGTCGCTTTGTTGTGGTCCCGGACCAGCTAACTGAGTATGATCTGGTTTTGGGGTATGATATTCTAAAGCAGGAACATCTGTTGCCGGATTTGTACCATAGGGAATTAGTCATCAGACGTGGAAATTATGTGCAAACCGTAGCAGTGGACATGAGACAGGGATTGCCCAGGGAAGAAACCTGTGCATTATTTGAGGCGGTAAATTTAGAACCAAAGAGGTGTAGGATAGTAGAAGTGGAAAGGCAAGGAAATAGACTAATGAAGCAACCTGTCATGGTGGAAGCATGGCGAGGATTGCCGAAGACGGTAAAATTAGAACATATGTTGATGGATTTTTCTTGCGATAGAGCTTTGGTGATTTTGCAAAATGATAGTGACCAAATACGGCGATTAAAGAAAGGATCTATAGTAGGTAGAATAGAAGAAGTTACAGTGGAGGATCCCACTGTCAATGTAGTAGAATTGGATGAACAGGGTCCCAACGAGTATCCAGAGTGGAATCCTGACAATTTAAGAAAAGCATTTAGGTTAGATGAGGCAGAATTAACACCGGAACAAAGAGAACAAGTAATTAGGTTATTAGAACGGTATCCTTCTGTCTCGAGTTTAGGAGATTCTGATGTGGGCTGCACCAATGTTATCAAACATAAGATCGAAACATTGACTGAGGTCCGGTCAAGTGCAGTCAGACGGTTTACAAAGCCATGCTCGAGAATCGAGGCGAAAAAAAGCTGAGGACGAAGGTAATCATCCAATAGGAGCAAATCCCCATATTTCGGGCCCAGTGGTGCTAAGCAGAAGTATTGGTTCTTATCACTATGCTATATCTTAAATGCAACCATTCCAGGTCTAAATCCATTTTAATTTTAACCACAATAAGCTTCATTCAATACCTAGCTAGTCATAATGTTAAATTTTAAGAGTCTGAGCCGATTGCAAAGGATCTAGATATTCCTAGTCATCGAAAAGAACTGCTTTAAAAACAGGCAAACAGGACGAGAAAGTGAAACAGAGTGCAATCCAGAAACACAGCTAATGCTCCCACTCCATATTTTGACTTGGAACAGTCGGTGAATACCATTATTGAACAAGATGAGATCACTGGAAATATTGGAAAAGGTCCTGCTTGCCTGCTTTTGAAGAAGCTGGTTAAACATCAAACCGGCGAAGAATTTTTCGCTCCTTCGAAAAGAAGGTACAATATTAGGACAGCGAGTATACAGAACATGGAATGGTTCGTTAGAAAAATAACTTTTAGAATTATGCAATTTCCCGTACCGACCACCGTTCGTAAATTAAGGCAGTTTATGGGAATGGTCAACTTCTATAGGCGCCATATTGCGCACTGCTCAGAAATTGCAAAACCCCTTTTTGCATTGTTGAGTAACAAGACTTTGAAATGGACCGAGCCCTGTCAGAAAGCTTTTGAGGCATTAAAGGAAGCCCTAACATCACCACAGATCCTGTCGTACCCAGATCGTTCAGAAAAAGCAGCACCCTTGCTATTATATGTGGATGCCTCTGATGTCGGGGCAGGGGCGTGTCTCGCTCAGTCACAATCTGGAGAAGAACGTCCTATCGCCTTTATTTCAACCACTTTCAATAAAGCTGAACAACGCTACAGTACAACGGAAAAAGAGGTAGCTGCTATACGATGGGCTGTGAGGGCATTAAAACCTTTCTAACTGTTGTGTATAGATGTGAGATGTGGTCATTTTACTGACCAATCTAGCCATTTTTGTATTTGCACAGTATGCCATTGGTGAATGCTCGGGTAGCCTGCACCGCTCGGGAAATTAACCGACATTGATTTATTGAGCTGACGTATATTTCCAGGTAAAGAAACGTGTGGCTGACTGCTTTGTCAAGATTCTCCAGTAGGAGAATACTCCGAAGAGTTATGAAAGCATTGCTGTCAGAAACGCTATTCCTGGGGGTTTTCGGAAATCAAGATTCCTGGAGGAGATTCGCTTTTCCAGGCTTTTTCAGTGGGGTTGTATGGTTCAATAGAACATCATTTGAAGGTAAGACAGGAAGTTGCAAAAGAATTATTGGAAAATAGGAATGCATATGGACTACCCGCAGGGAAGGAATCTAGGCAAATAACCAAAATGTTACAGCTAATGAAACAGGCGGGTCAATTTCCCATAACTCAAGCCATATTGGCATTTACGAAATTGTATAAAGTACAGGTGTGGATGTATTACGGGGATACAAAGCCCTTAAAATTTGGAATAGATTCCGAGAAAAGTATTTTTCATCTTTTGTGGCGTGGAGGAGTCCATTACAATCTCTTGATGGGCCTTCCAATCCAACCAACTAAAGAAGAGGAAGTGATTAGTAATAAAATGATAACATCTGAGGAATTTGAGGAAAGGATTTTGTTGGATGAGTCAATGGAGGAGGAAGGTAAAACTGTGAGAATGTCACCATTGGTTGACAGGGAAGTTCCTATGAGCAACCAAAACACAAGGGGAGGTAGAGACGCGAAATAACGACAGATGATCCAAAAATTTATCATATAGTAGATAGATACAGTAACAATAGATTTCCTTTGGAAATGATCCAAGTGATCGATATTCGACAGAATTGGCAAAAGATCTTGATTATACGTGAGACGATTGAAGAATGCATTCGTAGAAAATTGCCGTTTTAATGGGTCATTGCAACGTTTTCTCGCGTAATAAATTATATCTATCTTTATAATGATCGTTTATATAGGAGAGTTTCTACGCGGAGAATTCGCTCTCATTGTCCCCCCAACTTATTTAACTGAGGTAGCTATTAAGCTCATTGGATTGTTTTGCCACATGGGAAGCACAAAGTTGCATTCTTGTGTTAATAGACTGGTATGTTTGGACCCAAAGATAATACTACTATTGTAATTTGACTATCACTATCTACCTGCAATAGAGTGTCAAGCTTGCTCAAAATTCTCAAAATTCTCTATATTCCGCCCACTCTAAGATCGTAACTATTCCAGACATTTTTGATTAGTGAGCAATGATTTGAATCAATTTCCTCTGAGACCAACATGGAACATACTTGGCGATGGTGGTCATTTCACGAAGTGGGGGTGGCTGCTGTTCCCATAGAAACAAAACAAAGTATAATGGCAAATACATTCCAACACCGAATACTGCCATTTTTGCAAAAGTTTCCGGAGCGGCTACTCACGTATAAAGTAAAGAAATTTATTTGGGTTTCGAGGAACTCTTAAAGAAACAGCAAATAAAGCATGTACTGACAACCCCGTATACACCATCTTCTAACGGCGCGGTCGAACGGGTAAATCGCACCCTGAGTCAATATCTAAGAATGTCAGTACAGAAGTCCAATAAATGGGATGAAGAATTGTCACAGGTATTGTTAGTTTATAATCATACAACACATACCGGAAACGCACTTGACTCCTTGTGAGAACATCTTGAAAAAGGCCCATGAATTGAGAACTGGACTTCCGTTACCTGTGGAGGAAGAACGTTGGAAAGAAAGTCATGGTCGGTTTGTTCCGTATGAGGTGCATCAGATGGTAGGTCTAAAGGTTCATCTCCCGGGAAATCTTACTAAGAATAAATTTGATCCTAGGTATCATGGGCCTTATGAAATTATAAAAGTAAATGACAATAATGTCACATATGTGTTACGATCTCCAGAGGATGGGAGGCAATATAAGGCTCATCATCGGCAGTTGCGACAGTGGAAAATGCCTCCTGAGTACTTAACAAATAATTCAGTATTTCAAAGATATGCAATGGGTAAAGGAGCAGCATACATAGACGAAGAGGAATTGGAAGAAGTTTTCGAACGGGAGAAAATAGACATGGAACCGCTAGAGCGGGTAGAGTTAGAGTGGGAAGATGAGGAAAGTGATGACGATGACTCTTTTGAGGGTTTCACTGTTGATGACACAATATTACGAAAGATTAAAGAAAGCTTTGTAGGATTAATGAAGGATCAACACAAGATTAACTTGGAATTGGAAAAGATAATTGAGAAAACCGTGGAAAACGGATCACCAGGGGATATAAGGAATATAGTACAGTCAGATGAAGAGGAAATTAACGAGTATCTACAGTGGGATACATCGGAATTGATACAAGAAGCAGAGAGTCATTGGGAGTCATTGCAAGCTCCACTGGAGGATTTTAGGGAATCCTTACCCCTTAATAGAGTGTTTGAAGAATATATTCAGGCATATTCTACCCCTGTCATAGGGTTACCTATTTTTGAAGAAATAGAAGCAGAAGCTTATTTAAATATAGAACAGGATGGACAGAAAGAAAACTCTCCTCCTGACGATTTGTCTTTTGAGGGATTTGAGGGTAGTAATGACTTATTTAAAAATAGATTAACTGAATTGGAATCCCAAAGAACGGAAAGTGAGCGTCAATATACCCGATCAAGAGGGTTTTGCCAAGATTTACCAATAGTCTTTCCGTATATGATAGAACGAAAGCGGAAAAAAAAGAAGAAATAAACAAAAAAAAAAAAAAAAATAAAAAAAACAAAATAAAATAAAAATAAAAACAACAAAATAAATAAACAAAATAAAAACAAAATGAATAAAAATAATAAAAACAAATAATAAAAACACAAAAATAAATAAAAATAATCAAAACACAAAATAATAAAAAAAAAAAAAAAACAACAATTTAAATAAAATAATAAAAATAACAACATACATAATAAAAATATAAAAAACAATAATTTAAGTGAAAAAAAAAAAAAAAAAAAAATAAAAAAAAAAAGAGTAACACAAAAACAATATAAATAATTAATAATATAAACATAACATACATAAATAATAAAAAAACATAAATAAGAAAACAATAAAAATCAATAAATAAAATTTCGACATAATACCCGAGGGGGGGAAAATTCAAATAATATAACTTACTGGGAGAAATTTAAAACATTAGAAGAATTTATTAAACTGACTAATATAAATGGGTTTATTTTTTTCTTTTTCAGATTTTAGTCCTAGGGCACTCGTGGGTGCAAGATTTAAAGAATGCCTACACGGATGAATTGCTGCCTGGAGCCACCGTGGAATTTGAATCATATCCAGGGAAAAACCTGGCATGGTTCCACGATATGGTCTCATACATCATAAAACCCCACCATACGCACTTAATTATTTTCACCATCATCCCGGAGGCATATAATAAGACGCAGTTACCTGTTCCTGGGCCTTTTAACCGACCTGAGGGTTATTGGGTTGATACAGCCAACTTCAGTTTCCAAAATGAGGACTTCGCTCAGAGGTTCTCGCGTTTTTCCCAAAAATGTGCCCGCATAAATTCCAGAATGCAGGTTATTTTGGGGATTCCACCATTTCTTGACCTGGTGGAGTACAACCGGCGGCTGGTGCTGAAGTATCCGAGAAGGGTACAAGATGTGTACAATGGGGCACCGGAATATTCCGATCGAGTTCTGCATATGCAAGCCAACCGAATGCATGCACATATCCGACAATTAAGAAGATCTATAATTACATGGCACAATAAGTGTTCATTCCCGGTAATGTACGCGGCTTCTGAGGTACCTGGTCAGAAGCCAAACATCAAAAATTTCATGGAGGGAAAAGTGTACACATGGGGGAGCAGGGTTTCTTAAGGGATGGTTTGCACCCGGGACGAGCAGTAAGTCGAAAGATATTCGTGAGGATGCGATCTCTGGGATTTTTCGGTGAAGAAATGAGGTTGGTGGTTACAGAAAAACCATCAGCGGCCCCCGAAATAGCAGTAACTCCTGGAGTTGCTACTTCTGCCAGCCAAGAAGTGCCGAACGTGTTAGAAGAGATGGTAGTGGTGAGCGAAGCCAGTGAAGGGGAAGAGATCAGTAGGCAAGTTCTGTCGCACCAGCCCACCAATGATCCCTCCGTGGCGGGGCCAAGTTCCCACAAACAAATAGCTCAGCCCGATCCTGTTGATGTTCCGGAGGTGCAGAGAGAAGTTGTTGTCCCTCGAGCCCAGAGTTATTCCCCAATAGGATTCGGGGATTTTGATGCGGACACCATAAGCGCAACATCAGCTGTAGTGGTAGAACGCAGAAGCTATACGGTTGCAAGAAGAACAAGAGTTACTCCTTATCAGCAACCTGCCTCAAACCAGTCGCTGAGTTCGACATCATCAGTGACTCCTGGAGTCACTGGATCACCATCTTTGGCCGGTTCCCTGGAGGCTCAGACTGCGTTTAGAGAGAGAGTACTAACTTCTCTCGTACAAATCCAGGGATTCATGATGGCTTATGGTCAGGAGTTGTCAATGGAAGAGGTGAAGAGGAGAGTAAGGAGGATATGTGATGAGTAGGACCCTGAACCTACTCATTAGGTATTTTTAAAACAAGAACGTTTTGGTATGCCGAAGCTTTGGCATTTTTGAAAATGACTCGGGGGAAAAAAAAGAGTGTTATTTTGGTACTCCAGAAGGGAGTAAGTAATAATTGAAAGAATATTTTTATTTTTGATTTATGAAAAAGATAAAGAGGTCTGAACTATACCTCAGAGAAAAAAAACGTGACTTGAACAAACCAGGATAGGAATAAGCCTGTAAGATGGTGCGTCAACAACGGTGTTGACGGGTGGGGAGGAATGAGATGGGTTTCACATTGTTCTCTTCTCCCCATCTTTTTCAGCTAGGAAATTGAAATAAAAAGAAGAAGTTTGTGGAAAAAATCTAACAAATAAAGTTTCCCTCAAAAAGAAGAGAAGAGAATAGAAGAGAAAACAAAATCCAGATCTAAAAGAAAGAAAAAGGTGGCCGACAACAAGAACCACAAACATTCAAAGAAAGAAGTAGCCGAAGAAGACCTTCTCCCTTATAAAAGGGTAAGGTTGCTTTACTGATGTATTTGTATAAAGTAAATTAATGATAAAGAAGATAAAGACTTCAGATTTGACAGTAAATTAGATGAAAAGAGATGAGAAATAGTGAAGTAATGAATTAAATGAAATAATATTGAGTCAATTATCAAGAAATTTAAGTTAATGGTAGAGTAAGGAGATGAAAATGCAAGAGAGTAAATATGTTATTAAATACAAATTTTTATTGGCAGGTACCAGTTCGTAACCACGAGTCACCTGGTCCGAAATCTTCTCAAGTCCTTTTTTTTTTAATAATAGACCTCACCCATTACGGCAAGAAGAGGTCCGGAGTTCTTCCTTTAACATCTATTGCAACGCCTGATTATTTATTGAGGACGGTATCATCATCATGACCACACCTCAGGTAATCATATAGCTACCAAAAATTCTATAAAAATAAAAGTCAAGTAACCAAATAAGCTTGTAATAGAGAAGAAACGAAGATTATTATTATCAATATTATTATTATTATTAACTTTATATATCAGTATCAGTATACTTCATCGCAGTAAAAGATCAAGTATCAATTATTATTATTATTATTTATTATTATTATTATTATTATTATTATTATTATTATTAATCAAGTAAGGAATCATTAATCCATATATAGTATATATAGAAAATATACGAAGATAATATTATTATTATTATTATTATTATTATTATTATTATTATTATTATCAAGTATTCTGGCGGATATAATTAATCTATATATATGAACCTAAATGAATATACACACAAATAGAACATAACACTAGATGCAAACTGAATCAAACTGACTTTCACCCTTCACCTTCATTTTTCATCTTCGTCCGCCCATCCATCCTCATCCTTTCATATTTCCATCTATTTCATCTCACCAACCCCTGAATAAACACTGGAAGTAAATAATATACAATTAACAATGTTCCTACCCTGTGGGAAGGTATACCTTACCTTTATACAAGCGAAAACGATATCTATATTATATTCTAATATAAATAATAACGAAACGGTAGAATTTTTTTTCTATTTTTTATAACATATATAAATATGAGAAATTATTTCTTTATGTGTTGTTATTTTACAATAACAATATTTTCTTATAAATCATTCTTTTTTTTTATATATATTCTGTGGATATATATATGTAAACATTTAATATAATATTCAAACATTATATATTAAGATAAAGATTGTAATACAAAGGAAAGGCAAGAGAAAGATAATAATGATTTTTGTTATATTTGTATTAATCATAAAGTTTCAATTGCCTGATGGAACTGCTGAGTAAGTCTTATTCAACAGGAGGTTTCGGGCTATTCGTGAGTCAGTACTCCTGTTCCTAACAAATTTGGTGCGTTAAATTATTATCATCTTGCACACATGATTTCTTGTCCATACTCAGAGTCCTGTTTTAGAATCAATATTACTCTGGCATTTTAATAGTACGAAACCGAAGAAATAGAAGACGAAGGAATGCTTCGTATCAAAAAATATCCTAAAAAATAATTCTTTCAAATAAAGTTGAAAAAGAAAACAGCAGAAACAGAAGCAAAAAACGAGAGAAGAGGAACTATTCAAGAATAATTCAAGACAGGGAAAGAAACAGGTAAAAGGACGCGCGTTTAATTGGAAGAGCAGCTACAAAGAGATTTCCACCTGCGCTTTCAACTATATTTTTTTTTTTCTTTTCTTTTTTGTTCTCTCCACGGATAGGAAGAAAGAGCATACGTTCCAGAGTCACACCATCTCCAGAGCTGCGCCCTTCCTGGAGAAATCAGAACTCACTTAGGAGTGGAAACTAGTGAGTAGAATTTTTTCATTTTCATTGTGGTTTTTATGATATACGTACAAACAATATATACAATCATAGTAATATATATATATATATTATATATATATATAATATATTTATATATAATATATAATTATATATATATCTATTATCATATATATATATATCGACAATTTAATTTATAATTTAGCAAAAAACAAACAATTGCATGAAGATCCTACATTGCATGTGTTCACACGAAATGGACAGCATACTTCTACAATGCATAAATCTCTACTTTGTCTATCTGTCCAATTAGATCTGATTCTTTTCGGTGAAATCAAAATGGCATTCAGTTTCTTGGTTTTATGATTGGTTTACGCCCAAGTTTTCAATTATGTTGGGGCAGTATAAACAGGAGAGATATATTGATTTGTCTAGTATAATTCAAACGAAGCGAAATTTTTCAATATTACGGTATAGCATCGACAATGACAACACGCCCTTTAGGCAATAAGTCAGAATCAGATTCAAAATCTGGTATTTCTAATTCGGTATCATCTCTACAAACTAAACAGTAGATCTGAAACGAAAATTATCGTTTTAGAGTATTTACAGCTCTCTACAATATTTGGTTGAGAATTAACTGCTTGTTTCCTCCTTTCGCTCTGCCCAACGTTTGCAGCTAACAATTTTAAAAGATCTCTCTTTCTTTTGAGTTTTGGTTACCGTGTATTCGCACTTTGTTATCATTCGAAGCAAAGTTAATCCAGAGTCCAAGACATCAAAAAATTACGAAATAATGTACACAATCACAACAGAACAGTTAATGGTTTTGACTGTAAGCTTTTTGAGAAGCATATTTACAGATTCTCTGCATATATGATCTAGTTCCTCCGTAAAACATATTTTGAAAAGGTTGACTGGTTTTCCCTTGAATTCTTTGCTGATTCGCAGGCTTGGTCTTTGCTGCAATGCAGTCATATTACTTGGATGATTTTTTTAAAGATTTTGCAGACCATTCCGAAAACAATTTTTTTACCTGTTAACTTGAAGTTATGCATTGCTTTTTTGACAGGCTGGTTGACGGTATTTTGATATTTACCTTCTACTGAAGTACCTATTCATAGTCTTTTTTCTTATTGCGTCCTTAGCCTGCTTTTCAGAACTAAAACTCCTCTTTCCACATGTCTCTCAACATTGTGTGAAATTCCTCTGCAATCACTTTTGTGCGATCATCTGCTCATCAAAGCTTCCCACCCATCCTGAGTGTGATTGAAGAAAAAATTGGTCAGCAAGATCTGCCGTTATCAACTCAATACTTAACAATCTCGCTTCCTCATCATCTTCCTAATATATTAAGATTTCCTCTGCATTGAATAATGTTACATATTTTAGAGGCCATATGTCTGAAAATTATATATAGTCGTCGGGTGGGGTGCGCTGGACCACTTAGGTATAACTTGGTCTCCCGACTCGCGAGAGTTTGGAAATTTTTTTTTCTTATCTGATAAAGAGGATACTTCCAGTTTACTCCTCACCAGGAAATCAGTAAAGCATCTTTGTTTGAAATAACTATATAAAGTTCTTTTAAAGTTTTAATAATAGCCGAGTCAAGCACCATGTTACCTGTGTGAGGGTGAAAGCGGTACCACCATTGAGGGCAAGTGACTCGGTACCTAATTCTTTTTAGAATTCTCTTTATATGATAATATTTCAATTTTAATATCTTTTTTTTATCTTCAATTTATTGACTTAAGGTTTAATAATTTATCAGTTAAAATCCGTAATACATAATAAAAATTCAATAAGATAAGATACAAGACGAATATAACTACAGGTGGTCCGATTTCACCCTCATCCGCCAAAAATTTGACACTTTTTCTTAATTCGTTTTTTTATAAATTTCAATTTTTTAAAAATTTTCACTTAATATAAGACTTTTTATTCATTAATTAATTATAGTAGAAAATGCAATAATAATACTAAAATACAAAAAACAATGGTGGGTCGAGCACCCTCCATACAATTTTTATGGAGCGGGGTGAATCGGAACCCAGCTCCAGCCCCGTTTCATTGCCACTAATACTGTTGATCAAAAATTTACTTTGCCATTTAAGCTAACATACTCGAGTGTACCCACTGAAAAAATAATTAAAATCGATCCACCAATTTTTCATTTTATAACTGAAGTTAAAAAAACTCACATTTTCAAAAGTGAAGTTCTATTGAAGGAAACTTTGTATACTTGTTAAAACATTTATTAAAAACATACAATCTCTAGGAGCATTAAAATAAAATGTGATTAAAAAGTGGAGTCCTGGGGCATGGCCGGTGGCTATAAAAGAGCATATTTTTTTTTTTTTTTTATTATTTTTATTTTATTTAGAGGCGGGACCGAATCACCCCCTCCTAGTGACTCGCTTCTATGGTCACCCCGCCCGACGCTATATATATTATATAATATATATATAAATTAATATATATATATATAATGAATATTATATAATATATAACATGCGTAGGCAGGGGGGGGGCAGGGGGGGCACCTGCCCCCCCCCCTATAAATCTTGGCGAATTAAAAAACTGAACCTTAGATTGCCAGATGACGTTTTTTAAGGGTTATTAGTAGAAAAACTGTAAAAAAAAAAAAGGTATCATCAATCGAAAGAGAACTGAGTAGTAACACTAATCTAACATATTATAGAACACATTTTTTTTACTTTTATGTTTTTTCGTTTTCATATTCGGCTGTGACGATCACTGTGTCAGCTTTTTATTCAGCTAACTATCTTCAGATAGTAATTCTCCTGCTGGAAACTCTCAGTATGTCGATTAGCATTTGGCCGCTGATAATGTGCTAAACTATAATCATATACTTATATTATATATAATATTATATTATATTATATATATATATATATATAATATATAATAATATAATATATAATATTTATATATATATTATATATATATATATAAATATATATTAATAAATATATAGTATAGTATATATAATATATAAATATATATACTATATATATATATATAAATATCACTGCAACCTATTGCCCCCCCTAAATGAAATCCTGCCTCCGCCCATATAATATATTATAATATATAATTATATATATATTATATCTAATAGATAATAATATATATAAAATATATATATATTAATAATTATATATATTAATATATATATATATATATATATACCTATAATATATTATACTAATATATTATACTATAATATATAATATATATATATATAGTTATATATTATTCTATATATAATTTAATATATATAATATAATATAATATTATTATATTATTATTAGCGCAGAACAAGCCTCTAATATCCGAAGGTCAGGGAAAGTATTTGTATCGTTTCTGACCAAGTGGAAGGTGCCCAGCCAATACTTAGGCCCGAAGAAGCTGCTTAAGTGCGACGTAGATCGGAAATGCCCTCACCGTAAGGCATGTTCGCATCCTAGTACGCGTTCCATTCGCTCCTCGCTTTTCCATGAGAGAAGCATGAAGAAGTGATATTGTTTGTGATATAGACTGTTGTTTATGTGGTTGGCTAGGTTGTTTGAGTGTGTGTATTGAGATTAGTGTATATATATCTATTCCGTAAACTGCAATACGTAAATACATTGCAGAAAATCTCCTACCAACGACAATTTTTGTGTCCGTTCACGAGGCCGAGGCTGAACTCGAACCCATACTGAGAGGCAATCC
>JABUQX010014196.1:0-10000 GCA_015478945.1 Trachelipus rathkii
CAAGGATCAGATGCGAGATTGTGCAAGAGATTTTATCTATCACTCATACAATTGGTGTAAAATTCCGAAAGGATGCTAATTGAAAATTGCAGCTGATTGTGAACATTCACATCACTTATTATAAGCATATTTATCAATAGAGTCAGATGTAGATACTTCTTCATATACAGCTTGACCATCTTCTCATTAATTCCTCTCTATATACTATAATGTCCACTTAATTTATTTGTTGAATAATACAGTTTATTTATACCCTATAATAATCTTACAGCATTTCTTATTTCCTGTGCATAGCTAACTAAATATCAACGAGGTAACTATACATGATCAATATATTCACCTCGTATATCAAGTTCATTATTATGTCATAATAATCATAGAATAACATAATTGCATACTAATCATATATTAG
Organism: Trachelipus rathkii; assembly: GCA_015478945.1. NCBI lineage: Eukaryota > Metazoa > Arthropoda > Malacostraca > Isopoda > Trachelipodidae > Trachelipus > Trachelipus rathkii. Next base: position 413 of record JABUQX010014196.1, read on the forward strand.
GTTATATATAACTTATTCGGAATTATTTACTAACAATTGCATGTCTGAATAAAATTCATTTGAGCATTTTTTATTAATCATGAGGTCTGGCATATATAATTCAATATAGATATATATATTTTGTTCAGGGCATCTCTATATTCACTATTTTATCTTTTAGGATAATAAAATATATATATATATTTTAATTATATTGTAACTAGTCAATTTTTTTACCCCCCTTTACATGATTTTAAAAGTTTTCTGTACTTATATACTTATACATTTATATATATATATTATACTATATATAGCTTTTTTGCGATACTCATTAAAATAGAATTACTAATAAAGTTCTTATTACTCATATATATAACTCGATCATAGTACTATAAAAGAGAAATGAATCTCAACTATACATTCAAGCCTAGTGTTTTAATAATTAATTTATCTAGATAGGTAAAGTATCTAAACCTAACATAAGAAAAAAATCACTCATTTAATATATATCTTCAATAATACAGGTATATATATTAACTCATTAGTTCTATATATAGGTCACCGTATCTTGAGGAGCTCATCACAAAAATAAAAATACTAAATACAAACTCAGTTTTTCTAAGAGTTACTTATAATAAACTGATATGTTAATAGTTGAACGTTGCGTAGACGTTCAATAATATATTATTTAGGTCCAAGTAACTAATATTCAAAACGAATTGGTAATAATATAAAAATATAAAGTAATTAAACAATAAAAATCAATCAAATAAAATATATATTAATTTAAAACAATAAAAACACCATCCTAATCAAAATACTAAAATAAACACCGAATCTACAACGATATAAACAAATTGAAAGAAATGAAAACAAAGCTTGGCTAATTAGTATATATATGTCATTAGTACGTATTTAAAAAAAGGACGTATAGCTCAGAAAACAGATGGTATATGAGGGATAGTTTAAAAAGTGTTTCGTGCATTATGTAAAAATATTAAAGAATATTAATAAATATTAGGATATTAGTTTTATGAGTAGTTAAATATATAGTACAATCAGAACATAAGTTATCTAGGTTGACTCCATATTAATTATTTTATTAGATGTAGTTTACATTTATTATGCACTAAAAATCGATACAATATTTACGTGGCTATTACATTTAAATATTAGTTAACTAGTAACTATATACCTTAGGTAGCAACATAATAAAAATTTATCTAGTTCACAGTAATTAAGAAAATTGTTATGAGCATATATATTTCAAAAATAATAACTTATACATATAATCAATATGGATACCTTATTGGGGCATACCTGAGGATTATATATGTCGCAGATTCTCTTACCAAATTTTAAAGGGATAATAGCATATAACTATAATCATAAATAAGGTACTCAAACTTATTTCTCCACGCACTCTATTAAGTTTGGAAATATAAAAAAAATATTATATCTAACTTTTTATCCGAGTTTCCAATATACCTACTAATATAAAATAATATATATATAATAATATATATATATATATAATATATATATATATAGTATATTATATATATATATAAATAGTTTTAAATAATATTAATATATATATATATTAATATATATTATCTATTTTGATTAATAAATATTAATACGTTTATGAGGTATTATAATTTATTAATATTATTATATTTAAATATATATATATTATATATTATATATATATATAATATTAATAATATATTAAATATATATTATATTAATAATATATATTATAATTATATATATTTTATAAATTTAATAATAATATATATATATATATATTATATATTAATATTAATATAATATATATATATATATTAATATATAATTAATTATATATTATATAAATATATTAATATATTAATATATATATATATATATATATTATATATATTATATATATATATATAATAATATTATATATATATATATATTATATATAATTATAATATATATATTAATATATAATATATTATAAATATATTCCATCATATTAGATTTCTTAAGATAAGCTCTTCATATTTAAATATGGATTTAATAATGTTGAGGATATGCGAGGTCCTAAAACTATATTCTTAATAGTATAAAAATAATCACGTGCAAATTATATGTTTCGGCATAAAACCTGCCTTATTAGTTTCGCTTATTACGGAGATTGTACTAAAACTATCTGTTTAATAATCATTAGGACCATACCTCATTTAAGTGTTTAAAGCGGAGTGTAGGTCCTAAAATTAATCGGTGGAATATGCATTAGGACCATCCTTTGGATGTTAAGAGGGGGCAAGAGTACTATGAGATTCCTTGAGACGATGAGAAAAGTTTATTACGAGATTGATCTGAGCATTAAGTTTCCTATCGACATTATAGTGTGGTCTGCTACCAAAACACTATGAAATGCACACTTATTTAATAAAATGATAACTTTCTATTATGAGTAAAAGCTTTTATTGATAAGATCTGATGCAGAGAGTCACTGTGATATCAACAATCACGTAACACTCTATCAATCATTCAAAATATATTTCTACTTGCATTTCTCCGTAAAATAAGATGGAATATAACTCAAACATTGAGGCTCAGATATATAAGAAGTTAAGAGAGTGAGCTTATATAAGTGATTTTAACACTCTGTAGAGCATGTCATCTCATAACTTCACAGTCTTAGAACACATACTAAAGGTGACTACATAGTGACAATGCTAATATTTGTATAGAATAGTAGCACTATATTACCTTAACCAGGTAAAGTAATTCAAATAAAATAATATCTTAAATCTTTATAACTTATCAATGATTTAGTTAGTATTATTGTTTCCGATAATGTGAGAGGTGAGCTTTACCACTAGTGAGATCTTTTATTCTACCTTATCTCTCTTAACTCTTTGAGTTCTCCTGCTCTCATCGCCTCACTTATATTGTAATGAATCTTTAGCTGTATCACCTGGACATTATTCAAAAATAACCTTTCAGATAATATAAGATTAAAGGAACAATAATCTCTTATTTATTGAGTTTTAAAAGTCCTTAAATCTTTACTGTATCAATCTTATTATTAGAAAATACACTAGTGGTATTTTTTCACTACTTATATTCTTTTTTACGAATTTTATATGTTTTATTTGAGTTGTTTGTCACTAAGAAAAAAAAAAGTTGTTGTATCGGTCAAACAAGAAAAATAACTTCAGTAAAAATCATTTTAAATATTTCCACAAATAATAATCTACCTCAATCAGTGTCATTTCTAGTAGGGTACGAAATCCTTTTATGATGCTTACGATAAATACAGATGTAGAACGTTACCAAGACACATTCATACAGTAGTATTATTAGCCTGCATCAATAAATCTTTGTAATTTCTTATATATCTTACTTATATTTTATTTATATAATTCATTATTCTCTCTTAGTCTGTTTAGTCTTCTCATCATATTTGAAATTATCCATTTCCGGTCAGTAGTTCATGTAGCAAGCTGTTATTATCTATTATATATGTAAAGATCAGAGTCAAAGTACATATATATATATATATTTCTTATATAAAATACTATATTAACCCATTATATTGTGGTATCCCTTAATTAGTTCCGTTCAATCTTTATAAACTCTTATTTTCATCTACACTTTACAATATAACAATACATTCGTACTATTTATAAACTTCATTATATTACCCTATCTACATCATTCACTCATTATACCAACTGAGACTTGTCAACCCTTGATTAGTTTTTCATAAAAGCTGCGATGGAAACGTCAGTTTTAAGAAAGGTAAACAACAGTTTTTGGCAATTGGAAAGAAGAGTGATAAAAGATCATTGTATGAGAGTGATAGGATAGAGGTGATAAATCACTATAGAGATGACATTTTTTTTGTGCTATCCAAAAAGAATCACTAAAGTGAAGTGATGGACCAGTAAAGACTTTTACTTGCAATTTATTTGTATTTTCTATTAGGAGACGGTGTTTATATATAATAAAAAAAAGCAAAAATTAATATCCACACAATATACGAAATTTTACACTCTCGCACAATCCACAACGACTACACACACACATTACAGAGACACTACATCTAACACATCACTAAAAGCTTGCATATAATATTTAACTTCAAATATATGAGAAAAATTAAAATAATAAAAATTATATTTTATAATATATATTATTATATATATATATATAGCATATAATAAGTGAGTATATACTACTATCCGGTTTTTCATATAATTTTCCTAACTCACATACTCAATATTAAAAATCACATAATGATACAGCCGAGACTAAGCGGGCTAATATATATATAAAGAATCCAATGGTGTATTAATTCTAATACATGATATAATTTACTACTATATTTTTATTTACTTATGAATATATAATATAATATATATATTTTCTATTATATTTACTAAAATATACAATTATACGATAATATATTTTATAATTGTATAATTTAGTTGCTCACACTATTAGTATCTATAATCTTATTGTATATTAATGTATATAAGTCTATAATATATACTATATACCATATAATTATAATATATATATAATAACTATATATAATAGCCTCATTATTAAGTTAGAATATTTATATTGAATATATAAACTCAGATATAGGGTATATATGGTGAACTAGAGTTTATATAAATAAATACTCACCTTAATGAGAGCTTAAATAAAAAAATTGTTTAATACTAGGATATAATATATATATAATATATATAAACAAATTAATAAATATATATAATATATATTTACCGCTATATAAGTAGTAACTAGTCTACGATCTACAAAAAATTATATAATATATATATAGTATATAATATATATATATATATCGACCTACCTACTGTATATATATATATATATATATATATATTAATCGTAAACTCTTATTAAAAGGGAGACGAGAATTATGTGCTCACGGCTCATTAGGGGGCTCGAGCCCCGACCGGAACAGATGGGGGGACGTTTTCCAATAACCCGTAGGGGAGGGGCGGAGAACCCTGCGACACCCAAATACAGAGCGGGGGGTTCCGGAGACCCCTCCCCGGAGGGGGGGAAATAGTCATACCTTTCGTTCCGCCGAAGGCCGAGAGACCTGATCCTAAGCCATCGGCTGGCCGGTCTACTTGGGTACCCAATAGTTTTTTTTTTTTAATTTTTTTAAACTAAATGGGTCCCTAAGGGTAGACCGCCCCTATACAGGAGTCGGGGTCTCGCTCGGCATACGGGGAACAAAAGGGTAGGACTAATTTCCCCCCCTCCGGGGAAGGGGTCTACCGGAATTTGGTATTTCATAATTTGGGTGTCGCGGGGGTTCCTCCGCCCTCCCCTACGGGGTATAGGAAAACGTCCCCACTGTTTCCCCGTCGGCGCGAACCCCTAATAGGCCGTGATATAATATACTATATATTATATATATATAATATATAATATAATATATATATATATAGTATATATATATATATATATTATACTATATATATATAATATATTATATATATATATATATATATAATATATATATATATAATAATGACTCAATCGCCTCACGAACTCGGCCGGAGTCGATCCTAAATACCGACTCACGCAGCTTGTTTCAACGTACTCGTAAAATTTTCTACTGGTCACAATCTTAAATTTTTTCCCATATATATATATATATATATATATATATATATATATATATATATATTATATAAGTATATATATATATATATATATATATATATATATATATATAATATATATATATATATATAATATATATATATATAATATATATATATATATAATATATATATATATATTATATATTATATATATATATATATATATATATATATAATAATTATATATATATATAATATATAAATATATATATATAATATATATATATATATATATATATATATTATATATAATATAATATATATATATATATATAAATTAAGTAAATATTACATAAAAAAATATATTATTCAAACAAAATTATTAAATTTCTATATATTATATTTATATTATATATAATATCTTGTGGAGTGTGGACGTGCTTGAAAGTGCTCTTGGTTGAAAGTTTATCTTTATCTTATTTGGCGTTTTTGTAATTATTGTTATTATTGTGTGTTCTGTGTTTAGTAAAGTGTGTGTGTGTGTTTTTTCAAATCTCGTTTTGTTTTAATTGAGAGTTTTATTAAATTGTACCAAAGTGATATTAAACAATTTATTCCTTTATTTTAAATTTAAGTTAAGAAGTTTTTAAGATACGTCTTCTTATATAATCTTTTTTTCATTTTTTTTCTTTTGTAGGTTTAATAAATTTTAGGAAGTGTAGTTAAGTTGTTTAGGTTAAAGTTTTAGTTTTACAGTGTTCAGTAGTTATTATTTTTTTTATTTAATTAATTTTAGTACTTAAATTTTTTAAGTTAGGATTTAAGTTTTTTAATTTTTTTTCTTTTAGTTGTAGGTTTTAATAAATTTTAGCAAGTGTAGTAAAGTTGTTTAGGTTTAAGTTTGGTTTTATCAGTATATAGTAGTATAATTTTTTTATTTAATTTGAATTTAAGTGCTTAAATTTCTCAATCTGATAAAGTTTTGTTTAATTTTTTATCTCATGTTGCTTCTTTGTTTTTGTCTATTGTTTATATTTGTGTGTGTAGAGTGTGGTGTGTGTGTGTGTGTGTTTGTGGTGTTTTGTGTAGTGTTGTGTGTGTTGTGTGTGTGTGTATGATGGCAGTTTTGCATAGGCGTGGGCTTTTTTGCTATAACTTTACCCAACATTCCGCGCTTTAAATCTAAACTGTTTGCCTCTGTGGATAACATAGTCAACCGTATCTACTCTAAACCTAAACCTTTTGCTCTTGTCTGAGACCCAGATGGCTAAGAATTCACCCTCTAACTCGTTTAACATATCTAACTATAACTTATTTCAATAATTTCCGTCTGAAGGGTGGAGTGTGTGCCTATGTAAACATTAATACTCATGTAACACGTCTCGTGAATCTCGAATCTCCTAACTTCGATGTTCTGTGGCTTAAAATCTTTCTTCCCTCTACTACAATAATCTTGTGCTTCTGCTACTTTTCTCCTAACAGAACAGATTTTCACTCTTTCTTTGAATATCTTACTACCTCTCACGAGACTGTTATATCTTCTCATCCAAATACTGAGGTCCTCTATTTAGGGGATTTCAATGTACACAACACTGAATGGTTGGGATCCTCTCATACTGATTTAGGTGGGGAGGAGGCCGAATCATTCAGCATTCTCAACGATCTGGAGCAACTAATTAAAGAACCTACACACATTCCGGATCGTCCCAACCAATTCTTGAACACACTTGACCTATGTTTCACCACTAGTCCTTCTCTCTATAAATACACTACCTTCGCTCCTATTGGTAAATCTGACCACAACCTTATATCTCTTAACTTTAAAACTTTCTCTCCAACAGCTCCATCCTGCCCTTCGCGTTTTTTCTGGCACTTTGATCGGGGTGATTGGGGGGCCTTGCGTCGCTTCTACGCTAACTATAATTGGAATGACTGCTTTGACTCTGATGACGTTTCGGCTTCTGCCATTAAGGTGGGAGCTGTAATCGTTGACGGGATGAGCAGGTTCATTCCTTCTTCGACTAAATCTTTCTTCTTCATAATCCATTATATCGATCGTGCCTGTTTCTCTGGCCATTCCAGGCTAGCGACAGCGCTTTATCGGGGTGGAAAAATTCTCGTTCTCCTATCACTCTCGCTAATTTTCATTCAGCTAGAAATCGTTGCAGGGATACTCTTCGACGAGCAAAGCGGGCTTTCATCAAACGAAAGTGCGCTAACCTCCTTGGTTCTCCTACTGACAAATCTTTCTGGCCTCTTGCCAAAAACATCTCTAACAACTTCTGTAAATCTGTCTTTCCTCCTCTAATTCGAATCTGAATGGCTCTGTTGGCTAACTCTCACAACTGAAAAGGGCAAATCTGCTTCGGCCTCTATTTTCCTCTAATGCAACCCATGGACGAAATTCTGGGCATTCCTCCTCTCACCTTCTCCTCTCAGGTGTCCTATGTCTTTGCCTGTGTTACATTTGATCGGTGCATGGCTCCTTGAGTATCTATTGAACGTTTGGGAAAGGACGGGGGCCCGGATGGCACCTCCCCAGTTTTGATGGAAGTGTGCATTCCGGGATTGCTGGCCCTCCCCCTCCGTTCAACTATATTCTCTATGGCTCAATACCAACACCTTCCCTCAGGGTTTGAAGGCACGCACATGTCCACCCTATTCCGAAAAAAGGAAGCCGCTCTGATCCTTCTAACTATCGCCCTATTAGCTCTCACTTGTATTCTATCTAAGTTCTTTGACCCTTCTAACTCTCACTTCTTAGACCATACTGGAATCTTCAATTCTCTCTTTCGATTGCACCAGTACGGTTTTTTCGGCCGTTCGAGGTCTACTGGGTGATATACTTTTCCTATTTAACAAACCGATTTATGGTTTTTAGCTCTCAGGAACTACGGGAGACTTGCGTGGTGGCGCTTGACATATACAAAGCATTTGACCGGGTATGGCACCCGTTCCACTGGGCTCTCCAAGCTCACATCCTTTGGTTTCGCTCCTTCTCACTTTGCTTACTTAAATGTCTAGGCTTTTTCTTTCAAGTCCGCTCATTCGGCTGTGGTTATTGAGCGACTTCTTCTTCTTTTTCTGTTAATAGTGGTGTTCCTCCAGGCTTCTGTCTTATCTTCCACTTTATTCTTACTTTTCATTAATGATCTTCCCACCTGCCATCTAACTTTATCCACTCATATGCCGATGACTCGACCCTTCATTCTTCAACTCATTTCATTTCTGCCCCCCTCTTTTACTTCTAGAATTGCCTCTCGTCTTAATCTTTCCAATTCTATTCTTGCCTACTTGGATAGAATTTCCCAAAAGAGTCACCTCAACCTTGTGAAATTCAACTATCACTAAAACAAACTCAACAATTTGCCTTCTGACAAACACCATTCTAACTTTCAATAATCATCTTTCGACGGCTTTCTGCGTCTCTCCTCTTGACAATATAAAACATCCTTGTCCTTAACATAAACAAAAAAAATGTCTTGGAACCCTCACACCTCACATCGCAACGGTTGCTAGGGCGGCCTCAAGAAACTGGGAGTTCTGTTTAGAGTGCGAGATTTTTTTCCTCTTCTACAGTTATCCAGCATAGAAGGGTCTCACCCCGCCTTGTATGGAAGTACTGTTCTTTCATATCTTGGGGGAGACTCAGGTTTCCCCAGTCTTCTAAAAAGAACCGAATCAAAGGCGGAAAAGCTTATAGACTGTTTTATACCTTACATTTCACTCGATCCATTATCTTTGCCGCGCGCGATGTTGGTGCTTATCTCTTTTCTATAGTACCACACGACCGGCTGCAGCGGCAGGTGTTCGGGAAACTTACCACTCGCCGTACCACCACCTACGACGCCCTCGTAGGCACAACGGGGTGCTGGTGGTCTGCACACAAGTTTTGTGTTGATGTAGGTAATTCCAGGCTAGTTCGTTGCGGTGCCTTCCTTCTTTCTGCCACATCTGT
>JABUQX010014196.1:15000-28741 GCA_015478945.1 Trachelipus rathkii
TACCCCCATCCGTGAGCGGAGGTCATTGTAAGCCTCTTCCGCGCAGACGCGCCTTTTCTAACTGTTCCTTTTTCCCCCGTTACCATGCCTACCATTCTCGAGCTGCGCTCCGCTGTAAAGCTCGTACAGCGTCTTTCTCTCTTCGCGTCTTCTTCCGCTCTTTCCCAGTTCCCTCTGTCCCGCCAGTTTGGCTTCTTCCCTCGTCCCCGAGATCGTGCGCAATGCGTTGGGGACTCTTGTATAGCTTTCATCGTCGCGTCCCAGTCGGGTTGACCTTCCCCTGCCCCTGCGGTTCTACCACGTCCCCGTGAGTGCCTTCTCAGCAGTGCCTTTCTCCTCCGGCGTCTCCATCTCTGTTCTCCTCACAATCCTATTTCTTTTGGGGGCGCTTTACTTCCCCTGTTAGGTCTCTTGCTCGCTATCGCTGTAGTGCAAACTTAACACCCTGCTTCGTTCCCCTCTTCGGCCGGATCCTTAGCTGTCGTGTGTCCGTGCTTTACCCTTTCCCCAGTGATCTTCTGGGCCATCCTCCCATTTACTGTCCACGAAACTATGTCCACCCTTCTGCCGATAGGTTCAGGCCAGCGTAAGCTGCGGGTTCTGTTTTTCTTTCCGCGTCATTTAAAACCATTGCTCTGGTTAACTCGGCTCGGTAAACTCTCCGCGAATGCCTAGTTTTTGAGCAAGACCGCTCTCCCACTTCAAAGCCCTACTTCCTCCAGGTGTTATTTGTAGGTACGTGCTTTCTCTCGCGGGTTAACCTGCCGGGCCGATCCCACCCCCGGCTTGGCGCTGCGCTTGATTTGAAACTGTCCGCTCTTTCTCCAACTGTTCCTATACTTATCACACCGGATCCTTTGCCTGCTGCGCCCTCGTGCCGTTCGTTGAGCGTCGCCTTCCTTGTTACCCAGTCTCTCACAGAATTTTCCTCCGGTCCATCTCTGGTGCGTCGCCTGCCGGCCACTGTACCGGCCCAGGGTGTCCTTTTGTTTTCATCTACGCTCACCTGGTGCGGGTCCTCCCGGTCATGTGCCTGGCCTATTGACCCGCAGCGGCATCGTTGTGAAGGTACCTCGCTTGTTGGAAAGGTTACTCCTGCTGGCGATTGTCTCCTCCCTAATCTGGGGGGTTCATCGCGCGGGTCATCCCTCGCTCCGTTCCGCGTCTGGGCTCCCGGCGATGGCAGTGCTCGTTGGCTGGCGGCCTTCACTCTCCTGCATCCGTGTAAGGGACTCCCCTGCTTGCTCTCCGTCCGTCTGATCCGGTTAGTATTCCATCGCAACACCTCCTCTTTTCCTGTTAATCCGGTTTTTGCTTTAACCTTGTTTCTTCGCTGTACTTTCTTGCCTCTTTGCTTGCAAAAAACGTCCTCTTCCGCAAAACTCCTTTTTGCCTGCGTCGTCCTCCTTCCTCCGCCCCTCGCAATCATTCCCGCCTTTATTCCAGGCCGTCCGTGGATATTCCCCCGGCGTCTTTTGTCTGTCTGTCTTCCTGTTCACTTCATCAGTTTTTTCCTTCTATTCATAAACCTCTTCATCCTGCGCCCATGGGCTTTCTCCTGTATTGCCCAGCTACCGCGCCGCTCTCCGTGACTGTCTTTGCCCCTACAAACCTCTTCACCCTTCCTATTCCAGGCCTTCTGTCTCCTCTTTCCCGCGGAGTAGTTCTGAATCCCTCTCCCTCCGCCGTTCCTCTCTTCTTCTACCTCTCCTCTTTTTGCCGTTTTCTCCTATCGCCACTACGTTCATACTCGTAAAATACCTTCCTTGTCCGTTCATCCGGTGCTCTTTCTCATGTGCCTTTCCCCCCCGTGTCCGCCTGCATGCTCAATGCCTTCCCCCACTCCCTTCTTGCCGCCCGTTCAAGACATCTGCCGCGACTCCGAGGTCCGACTGCCATTTGGGCACAGTTAATCTGTCTCCTTGTTCGGCCACTGACCCCACACTCCTCACGGGCATTCGTGTTCCTCACGTCCTGCTAGTTTCCTCCTCTAACTGGGTATGCGGACCCTCCCTGATCCTGTACCTCTCTGCGCTACACGCATCCTCCCTGCGATCGCCGGCCGTTTCTTCGAGGTTCTCTGACCAATCGCTTCTCCTCGTCCGCTCGTGTGTCATCTCCCCCATCGCTCGCTCATTGCATCCCACTGCCGGGTTTTTCCCGTTACCCTCCCTGCTGAGACTTCGTGTGCCGCCCCTGTTTCTCTCATGTCTCTTCAAGACGCTGGCATGCTTCGCTCCATTCCTATTATAACTTGTACCGTTTAGTGTGTTACCTAAGTCTCACCATCTAGGCACCTGTTTTGTATCTCCGCCCGCTTCCCTATCTCCTCGTCAACTCTTCATTTACAATCTCTCCGCTTGTGTTTTTTAATTCCGGGCATGTTGTTCATCTTTCACATGTAGTATTTTTCCTCCTCGGGCTTCTCTAATATCCCGTCATCCGTGCCGGTGTCTGTGGGCGAATTCTCGATATAGCCTCTCCTCGCCTTCCCGCCTCCTCCTCCAAACTCTCCTTTCACCATTCAAAGCTGCCGGTCGCACATGCGCAGAGCCCATTGTAGCCCTCGATCGTTTATTATCCGGGTTGTCGCTCCAGTGCTGCTGCCGGGGGATCGCGTTACCCTACAGCAGACTCTACGCAACTCGTCCCTGATTACTGTCAACAACCTGCCTCTGTTTCTCACATTGTTTAACTCAGCTTTTCATATATGGCATACCCTCTACCAAAGACAGGCCCCCCCCTCTTGTCCCCCACACGCTACCGTTTCTTTCTACCATCTCACCTCCCCTTTTGGTGCCTCCTCTTTTGTTCTCATATTCTCTCCAGTTCCTCTCCGCATCGAGCCGTCTTTTGTCTTCTTGTTTATCCACCACCTTTTTGTTTCCCCTACTCAGATCTGTGCGCTAGTCTCCTTTCCGTCCCGCTAAGAATACTTCTTCACTACTATCCCTTTCCCGCCTTTCTCGCCCCTCCGATTCATCTGTTTCTGACAGCGCGATCCCTCGTCTCGCCACCCTTCCTCACTCATTCCTTCCCAGTCTGCTTTATCTTTCTTTTACCTACCTTTCTGGTTCGTTGTCCGGGTTTCTCTTACCTTTTCGGGGTTGTCTTTCTCGTTATCATATAGGCCGCTCATGTTCTACAACACGATCCCGCTCGATTCCTCGTTATGTCCTCTCTAGTTCCCGTATTCCTCTTACGTACCAAGTATCGCATGCATCACTTCTTTAGCTCGTCCGCTGTCCTCTTTCATACCCTCGCCCGCTTTCTCCGGCGCAATATGTTACTCCTAATGCTCGTACGTCGCTAATCCCTATTCTTGCACCTCTCTCCCCAGACATTCGGCTTCTCTCCATCTGTGTACCCCTTCGGCTATCTCTTCTCCTTCTATTCGATACGCATCCGCCAATGTCTGGGCTCTCTTGTCTTTTACCGCTGCCCCTCCAAGTCCTACGCGTACAACCTCGCAAAAAAAGTGCAAAACGTATTTGGGGCATTGGTCGCCTTCAGTTGTTGCCTAGGGCGCGCTGTAATTCCTGTATATGGTCTTCGTTCAGTACTCTGCCCCACCTTCCTCGAGGTGGTGGCCAGGTGTTTCACTGGTGGGTAGTTTTTCAGCCGGTTTCCACAGTATTGGCGTGCACGTCCTGGTTCCCCCTCTCAGATGCTTTCAATTCGCTTCTTTTGTCTCGCACCTTGGACAAACAGTCCTTGAATGGCGGCTCTCTTGCAATCCACCCCCATCTTGGGGGGTTTCCCGCCGTCCTAATGCACGTGTATCTCACCCCGCGCTTGTGCTCCGTGTTGCAATCATGCCTCTCTCTCTCGCTGACTCTACTCTATCGTCTCTATCTTCATCTATCTCCTACTCTTCATCACACGTCTTCTATACTATCTTCTCTATCATCTCTATCTCTCTATCATCTCTCTCTCTCTTATCTCTACTCTCTCCTCGTCATCTCCGTGTTTGACGTTGCCGTGACGGCGTAAGCAACGGCGTGTCGCCGCAGGGGCCACTCCGTGTGGTGTGTAGGTGAATGGGGTCCCCCCACCCCTCCGCGACGCCGCCGTCTTCCGTCCTAACGTATCCTTCCGTTCTTTCGTCTTTCATGGTCTTCCGATCTGTCGGTCTTTAGGGTCGCGCGTAACCTGTTTTTTCCTACCACCTCGCGGCAGGAAGCACGTTGCGCCTGGTGGTGCAGGTCCCCCCCCCCCTCGGCGCCGTCTTTCCGTCTCTCACCGTCTTTCCGAATTATCCGTCTTTCCTGTCCCGCCACACAACTCTTTTGTTTAATAACGCTGATTCACGTTCAACCCTTGCGCCTCTTGCACGCGTATGGATGGGGAACCTCAGTGACTGTTCCGCATGCACCGGCTCCTTGTATGGCCGTCACTCCAGGATGTGGCACGCTTCTGTTGAGGTCCATATATCTTGGGCGCGCCGGTCATTTTCGCTGCTGCGGCCTCCAAGCTCCTCTGGTGTTCTCCTGATCTCCCCACGGCCCCATTTACCGACTATACTGCGTGTCCATTCCCTTTCATGTCGGCTCGCCATTGTCCCATCCTCGACAATATCCAGTCCCTAACACCTGTGTCTTCGGACCGCTTCCATGCATACCTTTGCCCGCCGCGCTAGATGCCACCGTTTACCCAGTCTCCATTCCAATCACTTCGCCTCATCTACTGTATTGTTTCCTTCCGCGCCTTTTTCCTCGCACTCACTACATGAGCGCTGGTATCTATACACCCATCACTAGTCTAGTCTTGTCGGTCACGCAGCGCTCTGCCGATCGAATTCCCTGTCTTCGGATAGTCCAACTGTTCCTTCAAGGAGAGACAAGCGTTCTGAACAGTCTCTCCAGCAGTTACCTCTCTCCTGTTCCTTACCTGTGCACCCTTCCATCCTCCAACCCATCAGAGTTCTGCTCCGCCCCCATCTGCCCCCTCCCCTCGGCCGGTATAACATTCTGCCTCTGCGTTCTTACGTTGGTTATTTCTAACTCTCCCCACCCATCAACCACGCTGCACCCCGCTGCCAACCGTCACCTCCTGCGCGGCCGCGCAATTATCAGTGTGTCTGTGCCGTCTGTTTCATCTCCGACCGGCACCTGTTCTTAACCGCCCTCGCCGGTCCCAGTGTGCGGCGCCCTCCAACATCTTCCCCCTGCCTCCGTGCTACCTCTTAAGCACATCCGCGTTAACTGGCGCCCGGTGGTCTTTCCCCCGTTGCTCTTCCTCCGTCCTCAGTTTGAATATCAGAGTGGATATCCGAACTCATGCGAAGTGAGCTGTCTTGCCATCCACGCGTATGCGCGACATGACGTATCCTCATACTATCCTCTCTATATCATCACCATCATCTACTACTAATCATCAATCAATCTCTCAATACTCTACTACTACTCTCATCCTCATACATCCATCATATCACTCTACTCATCCTCCTATCCATCCTCATCCCCCCTGCACCCAACTCCAGGCCCTCACAGCTCCCCCTCTCCCTTCATTCCCCGTTCCGGTCACGGCTGCCCCATCTTCAGACCGCCATTGCGTCATACCGCACCTTCCTGCCCGTTTTTCCGCTCCTCCACGTTGCAACCGCTACAACATTTCCGAAGCCGCGTGTCATTGCATATCTCCGCCTTCCATTCCTCGCACGTGCGTTCTATACGCCGCTGTGCACCTTATCTGATCTCCACAGCCTTGAATTCCGTGGTCCATCCTCATTCGACTCGGCTGCTTCCATTAAACTCTCCTGAATGTACCCTGCCGTGACACTCGCACAACGCTATGTTTTCCCCCTTCTCTAGGCGGGCCGTATTCCCCCCTTAAGAAGTCAGCCCCCCCGGCTAGCTCTCTCTACTAATTTTCCGCAAATCCGCATTACTCGTGGAATTGCTTAAGGAGCTCTGCCTCGCCGCTGCTGTCGCTCCCATATTGTGGCATTGATCGCTGCTTCCTCCCGTGCTCTGGACAAGCCCGCCCTTAATCAGGGCTGGTCCCTCAGAGAGTCCGCTCTTGCAATTTTTCCCGTAGTTTCATCTTGCCTCGCGTAGTTAGCCATGAGCTCATACTTCCCACCCACCCCGCCCGCGTTCTCTCTTCGGGTCATACGCTACAGCTCATTCAACCGTCCTACACCGCAGGGGTACTAAGCCAAGTGCCGTCCTCCACCCATCCATGGCTTAAGACATCGTTGCTTGCTCATTATATCACTTTCATATCTCGTAATCTATATATATATATATAAGTACTTCTCTCTCTCATCTACTTACTCTCTCTCTATGCGTCTCATCCTTCTTCCTCTGTCTTATCGTATCATTCTCTTTCACAACACAAATCCCCGTCTGATCCCTACACTTTGTTTAGCGTCTTACCACTAAACACACTTCACTTTTGGCTTTGTCTCGGTGACAAATCCTCACATCACTTCTCTTTCTAATATCTATCTTATTTTATCTGTCTAATCTCTCTATCTCTCTGCTGACGTTATCTCTGAACTTTATATGAGCTCCTTCTGATCCTAAAGCAAACTAATCAAAGCATATCTCTAGTATTCATAATGTTAATTGTCTAAACACAAATTTTCATTCGCTTCCGCGGACACTTAGCTCACATCCAACCCCCACGCACCACGCCTCCTTCCTCTCCTCACGATCTATATGTCATATATCATGCTATCATCCATCTCTACTACTTACCTATCATCTATCTATACTATCATCGCTTCGATTACTCACTCTAAATAACTATCACCATAAATCTCTCTCCTGACTATCCATCTCTCAATTATCATCTTTTTAATCTCATTTTAAACCAACATGTCTCTCAGTTACCTCGTTGAATACACGTCAAAGAGTCTCTGAAGAAACTATTGAAACGTTCCCCAGAGAGGTTAATGAAGACCGTCTATCTCTCTACATTCTTATTCTACCCTCTCTAATAAACATCTCACTCTATGCATCTACAACTCTTTCATCTATATTAATATCTTATTCTATCTCCAATCCATTCTCTCTTATAATAATTGCCTCGCCTTCTACGAACAATCATCATAAACATAGCACGCGACTTGTTCTTCTTTCACATTCCAGCTCTTTCTATTTTTCCTTCTTGTTCTCCTTTTTCTTCTTAATTTTTCTTTTTCTCCTTTTTTCAATCTTTTTTCTCTCGCCCCTCAAAGTTCAACTAACAACCAACATTCCATTTTCGCCCAATGCATTCTCTCACTTTTTATTCTCTACCTGTTACGGTTCCCTGATGAGAGATTGGTAAAACGCATTGTCATAATATAATATATAAATAATCTTACACATAATTTAATATATATATTATACTAATATATATATAATGACTTCTATATATATATATATTATATACTATATCTCAATATGATTTTTTATTATTATTATTATTATTATGATATTGATTATTATTATTAATTATATTAATTTTATTATTATTATTATTATTCTATTATTATCCCCGGCCCTCCTCGAGAAAGACTAAGCGAGATAATCTTCGTCTCAGAGTATAAATTAATATTCTGCAATTATTATCGCGCTATGTATTAAGTAGAACTGTATTATTCATATATTATTGTACGGTTCTTGTATGATATTATTAATTATTAATTATTTATCATAGTATTATTATTATTATTATTATTGATTAGTTATTACTTGTTATATATATATTATTATTATTATCATCGCGTGACTCGCAAAAAGACTTCGATAAAGTGATGGCGCCAATACATATTCAGCTATAAGGCTTTTTTGGGTCCGTAGGCACGAACGGCGTAGAGACGCGAGATCTAGATGATTAAGCGATCGCAGCTCGGGTATAATCTTCGTGGGCAAGCGTGGCCTAGGTGATATGAGTGTATCAGATCATGTCGACTTTGTTTATCTGCCGTGTGTGTGCGCTGCACTGCGCGTAGGACGAGCTGGATCACTGTATGCTGCTATTGGTTGTTCGCTGCTAGACGTAGCGAGCTAGGCCGCGCGTCGATGCGGATGGTGCAGTGCATTATTAGTCTCCGATGCTCAGTGCGCTCGGAGAATCTCCCACGCTAAGGGGAGCCGAGAGACTCCAGACTGATATGTTCGCGATAGACACTCCGCCGGAATAAGTACGCGTATCTTTTAATTGACTCGATATCTTTGGCTCGATTCGCAGTGATTTAATTCCACTATCCAATGTGTACTAACCGCCAGATACAAAGAGGTTTGAGGGGTGTGCCGTAAGTTAGCTCGATATAAGTAGTCTAAACCATATAAGCCTTAAGATCCATGTAATGTTATAAAACACAAATGACAGTAGACGCTTCATGCTTATGTAAGTAGTGGCTCCAGGCTCAGGGACCATTAGTGTGGAATGGGTAAGGTGATACGCGGAAGTATGCCGCTCTCATGTAAGTTAGTACATGTCCGATAGTGTGCGGCTTGGGAGTAAGACATGGTGCGGCGGCTAATCGCCGCGGCACGATGGGTTAGCTGTGACGTCATAAGGGGTAGAGGGAGGAAGAAGGGAAGATAGGGGAAAAAACAACATCCATTTTTAAACAACAATATGCTCAAGCCCCGTGCCGGAAGCACGTACAAGGAGAAATCATAGAATATATAGAGTTCCCTAGGGGGAGCGAACCCCCAGAGGTAATCCAGTACATGAATTAACACACAGATAGCCCCGCTTAGGGGAGTACGAAATATCAACTCATAAGTCTTTCCGTGAGTGACAGGGCGCCCCCCTTGTCATTGGAATCTGTCATTGCACTACTATATGATATAGTAGATATATATTATTAAGTGCATATATTATATATATATATAACTAATAATTATTCAATATAATATATAGTAATATATATAATATATAAGATAAGTATAGCCTCGTGGTTCGTAGTAATACTCAGATGATTAAGCTAGAAAAGATGAAGGCGTAGACTGTATCATATGTATATATTTTTAAGGGTTGTGTCTGCTCCGGCTACGAAGCCCTGGAGCTTGCTCTGCTAGTCGGAGCTGAAGCGGAGCTGCTTCTATTTTTCTTCAAGCTCCAAGGAGCCGGAGTTTAAGATAACGAAGCCCTCCGGAGCCCGGAGGAGTTCATTTGTTGCAGCGAAGGTCTCCAAATACTGTCTATACAAAACGTCTTGATATCTCAAAATCTGCACATTTTGAAGCAATCTTGAAAGCAAGCCTAAAAATGTTCACGTCACCACCGACAAAATGGGTTCAACACTTCATCTAAATCAAATTGAATGTTATACACTTATCTTGGACACTTATTTCTTCAAAGTTAAAACAAACAAATGAAATTCCATTTCCCTAATAAAAGAAATTGAATACAAGTGGAATTATTATGGTAAATTAAAAAAGTTTCCGACGTCAATTTCTAATTTGGATAAAGAAAAAAAAGTTTTTGATATGTTCGCTTGTTATCTGTGATGACGTCATAGACCTCTTTAAGAATAGGGACTAAGAGCGAGAACATATATAAATTAATATATATATATATATAATAATATAATAGCTTATATAATATATCTATACTATAAATATATTATAATATAACAGTAAACATAATTTATAATATAAATATTATTGTATATTACTACCTATATTATACAGCACCTCTCTCATATATTATAGTATATATACCAGTCTTATATATATATAACTCTATATATACTATAGTACATACTATCGATATATAATATATACTTTATATATATATATTATGTATAATATATATATATATTAAATATAATATATATATATATTAATATATATATAATATATCTATATAATAATATATATATATATCATTATATTAATGATATATTATTATAATACAATATTAAATATATATATTATATATATAATATAATACTACACAAAGATATGCAGATTAAAACTACCTATATATATACTACATCGAAGGTAGACTGCCTTACAATAACGTGTAATGATAAAAAATAAATTATTTAAATAAAGACTCGAGTAAAATTTCCTATGTATTATTATTATTTTTAATTATTACATTATATTTAATTATATCATTCAATCATTATTATCAATTTCTTACTTATATTATTATTATTAGTTCTATATATATTGTTTATTATTATATTTATTAAATTATTATGTATTATTATATTATTATTATTATATTTGATTATTATTATATATATATGTATTATTTCTTATTATTAATCTATTTTCTTCCAAATCGAAAGAATTCAACGATGTTCATCGTTTAGAAAAAAAAAAAAGACGAATCAAAAGTTGACAGGTGAAAACTAGATCAACTAACTGCAGAAATAAATTGGCAAGCCAAGCCCAAGGCTGCCGGTAATTGGGACTTCTAGGAGGTAGGTTCTTGTTTCTTACATTTCATCCCAGTCCAGAGCAAAACCTATTAAAAACTTTTTTTTTTCAGTAGAAAAGTTGCAACTTTCTATTCTTTACGAATAGCTCTTTCTGATATTTTCCAGAAAATATCTACTGTAAATTTATTTCTTCATCTTTCTCTCTTGTTGTTTATTTCAGACGGTATTACTGCTGTTTCACCTCTGCTAAACTTTTCAGTCAGTTCTTTGCCACTGATTCCACTCTAGACGACTCCAGAGCTATCCTCCTTCCTCACTTTCCTCCAACTCATTCATGCCAAACATTATTATTTCTTCTAAGGATATTATTTCTGCCCTCTCTGAGCTTAAATGATCTCCCAAACCAAAGAAAATTCAACTAATTGCACAACTAGTTAGCAGACACCAAAGCAAGCTGAACTACCCGACAGAACAATTTGTTGAGGTTCACGTTTACGTCGCGCTTGCGTCGCGTTGCTTCACGTTTAATTTGAAATATCATCGCCTTCAAGCGAGCTAAGAGTACAGACTAAAGGAAAGCTTGTTTGTGCTACCGCTCATGCTGATCTCTCAGTCGCATGGTTCGCGCGAACTACTTGCACATTGGTGTGTGATTTTTAACTCTCAACCATGTGATAGGTTAATCAGTTTCGTACTCCCGTTGACTGGTTTAGTTTTACCTTAATACTAAGAAAGCTTACGGTCCTGACGGTATATTCTTGTGGTTCTCAAAACTTGTTCTTTCAAGCTTGTATATTGTCTTGGTAAACTGTTTGGTCTATTCCTATCCGCTTCGACTCTTCCTTCCCGCTAGAAGTTCATGTTCATTCAGCCTGAATCGATGACAGTGGCCATGTCTATTTGATTTTCCTTTTAAACAAAGCGCAAAGTGTTCAAATCTCCTCATAGAAGGAAGATTTGGAAAGATCTTAAAATTTCAAATCTATTTTAGGTAGTCAGTGTGATTTCCTTTTCTCTGAGTCTTGGTCTTTTGCTTTTCACCACTTTTCTATCAATCTTCTGCTGTAGCATCAGACATGTCGAAAGATTTCGATAAATTATGGTACTAAGATTTGATTTCTAAACTTCTTCCTTTTCATTATCTATCCTTATGCCTTTGGACTTCTCTCTAGTTTACTTTCTGATCGTTCTTTAGCAGCTGTTAAAGATGGCCACAGTTCACCCTTTAATTAAATAGATCGATAATTGTTTCCCTCAGAGCTTTCCTCCATCCCCAACTCCTTCTTTACTCTTTAGTAATGATTATTTTTATCTATCACTTTGCCTCCTATCAATTCTAATGCCGACAACTCTACCATTAATTGATCCTTTCAGCTTGAAAGAAATCCTACTCAGTTGCAAGTTAATGCTGATAGGGCGCCATTGAAGCAGCAAACTTTGATCTTTTTCGTATCTATTGTTATAGTGAAGAAAATATGGTTGTTTTCAATGCCTTAGAAACCTAGTTCCTTCATTTATCTACTCGCCATAATCTTTCACACAACTTTATTAAAAATAAACACACGGGTCAAACCTTCTTCCTTTCTTATTATTCTTTGCATTTTCTTTCTTCGTGATCTTTCTTAGTGGTGTTAATTTGTCTCTCACTAAACAAAAGCTTGTGTGTTTTGAGGAACCTTCAGAACTTCTTCTTATTACCCTAGTTGCTTGTTCTGAATAGGGCCGTCGTTCATCCTTGGAATAAGTTCACACCTCACGGGCATAGCCATATTCCAGGAGGGAAGCTTCTCCAGGTAATTGCTGCCTAAGATCAGGACGAGGTCCTGTGCCTTGCGAGTCTGTCGCTCTAACGATTCTCTTGGGTAGTCCCACACACACACACACCTTCTCCTTTAATAAGGTGGAGTCTAGGAATTTTTGGCTTATCAACATTTTCTCTCTCACCAACTATCTCAAATTTCTTTCTGGCCGTTGTACTTTGCATCAAACTCCATAAACTTCATAAAAGCAGAGTTGGAGTTGGGATTTGAGGAACTGGAACTGGAACTGGAACTGAGGCTTGTGGAGCACTCTGGAGCTGGCGCTGAACCTTGAAATTTACTCCGGAGCTTTTGTGCAGCCGGATCTAAGGTCTTCGGAGGACTCCGGAGCCGGAACTAATCATATATAATTATTATCTATATATATAAATATATTATTAATATTATATATTAATGATATATATACTATATTATATAATATGTATATATATATTATATATAATATAAATTTTTTTTTTTGTAAGATTCCACCTCACGGGCATAGCCTATCAAGGAGGGGAAATTCTAGGTCTATTATACCTAGGACGACTCCAGGATTGCGAACCCAGCGCCGTTGCTACTATGCGACTGTCCGTCGCTCTATCAGTTGTCCACGGGTAGCTGGCATATATAATATATATAATATTATATATATATAATCTATATATATATATATATATAATATATAATTGTATCTATCATTATCTATTATTATATATCATATACTATATTATATATATATATATATATACTTTTATTATAATATATATATAATATATATATATATATAATATATAATCAGATTTGTTGATCATCAGACAATTAATATTATTACTTTTTAAACTACTTTAAAAACAAAAAAATGTCTAATTAATATAAATAAGAACTATTATTTAATGTAAAAAAAAAAAAAATATGACCATTTCAAGGTTAAACTTATCATTACCAAAAATGTTTTATTTTTTTAAAATTGAATAAAAAATAATATTAAAATTACTTGATGATGATTTACGAGCATTTTTATCTGTCAAAGCAGTTCACATGTTTGATAAGTTTTATGTTTTATTTTTAATTAAGACGGAATCGGAATATTTTCATCAATTTTTATGTGGTGGTAGAAGATGAGAAAATTTACCAATTTTGACGTTTAAGATATTTGTTTCTCTCCAAGGCTGAAGCTCTTAATATTTGAAGCGTTTGATGAAAATACCCTTTGGATGGCAAAATAATGGAACTTAGCCAAAGTTTATGGGAAAATTTTTTTTTGTTATGGTCCAGAGGTTTTAAACTGTTGGGGGTACGCGAGCTGTTCGTAATTAAGGCAAAATTGGCAGGCTGACAAGGGAAGCAAATGTGGTGGGGATTTTCTTGATGGCTGCGGGAATTTTCTTTCGTGATTACCCGAGAAATTTGTTCATTCACTAGTGTTGCCAAGCCACTATTCTTAGGTTTAATTTTTTTAAATATATTATACTTTATTCTCTTAATACTTTTAAGTTATCGAATATAATTCTAATTGACAAATTACTTTTCCCTAAAGTAGAAAAGCGGAGAGTTTACAAGGAGATTGAGGGAAGTTTTCTCCTAAGGTTTTCTTACAAAA
>JABUQX010014197.1:0-2500 GCA_015478945.1 Trachelipus rathkii
AGATTTCATAGTTCAAAATGGCCGTATCTTGATAGATTGGTAACTTTTTTAAGGGAATTGTTAGATGATACGTCTTTTCCTGTTCGTTGACCAGCGCGGCGAAAGTGGGAACATTTTTTCCGTTATTGTTATGATGCTGTTAGCTACTTTACCCTTTGGTAAGTAGTTTTTCAGGATGTTAGCTTGATTATTCGATGCGCCTATGGTATGTTACGGTTTGCATTTGTACATATATTCCTAGATTCAGCGTTGTGACATTTTAGTCTATTGTGTATTGATGCTTTAAAACTTTGTTGTCGGTAAAGCATTATATTCACGGGTCGGAGGTCGTAGTTAGTTAGAAGAACTTATTAAAATAGGTAATTTATTTGTAGAAATAGGTTACGTTTTGTATGTTTGTTAGTTACTTTTACTGGTGTTAAGTAGTGGGAACTTTGTTAATGTTAGCCTTTTATTTGTTTAAGTTGTGTTAGTTTGTCATTGTACATTATTACCTGTATTCATTGATGCTTATGTTAGGTTTAATTATTGTGAAAAACATGTAATGTTAGCCTATATTCGCCGAGGTTAGTATATATAAGACTCATTTTTGTGTTGATGTTTACCCGAAATGATTACTCGAAAGTTGCTACTGTAAAATCAATTAGTGTTAATGTAAAATAACAATGATATGTTATTTAAGAGATATGTTTGAAAAAAAGTGTTGAATAGGTGTTACGGTTTTTAGTTAACGCTCAATGTTAGCTACTTTACTGATGTAAGTATGGAACTTTGTTAATCGTTAGTAGTTTATTCGGGGGTGAGGTGCGTTAGGTTTTGTCATTGCACCTTATATTCTTAGTTCTGGTAAACTGCTAGATGTAGCTTTATTGTGATGGAAAACAATGTTACGTTATGCATATATTTCGTTTCGGTTTGGTAATACTAAGGTACAGCTATTTTTGTTGTACGTTATTGTTTAATGATTGTTTATGGTTGTTGTTGTTGTTGTTGTTGTTGTTGTTGTTGTTGTTGTTGTTGTTGTTGTTGTTGTTGTTGCTGTTGTGTTGTTGTTGTTGTTGTTGTTGTTGTTGTTGTTGTTGTTGTTGTTGTTGTGTTTGTTGTGTGTTGTGTGAGATGTCTAACGTAGAAATATATACCCTTTTGAACTGAAATGGTTCGTTCGTGCGTTGTATTCTTGTTTACTTCTTCTGATTGGTTGAAGAAAGAATTCATTACTTACGCATACGATTTCCGTCAGTAGGCCATTTTTTCGTTGTACTGGTACGATGACATCGTTCCCGCATCTCTACACCTTTTGTGATATCTTCACCGAGGAGCTCGTTATTCCCCAAATGATGTGTCATTCTTATATTTAATCGTAAACATAATGGCTCTCGTTACGGGTTGCTTGATTTCATCTGCCAAAGGGTCAAATAATAGACCTTTATTCGTTTGTGCTGACTGGATTCATCAAGATTATCGACATCGCTGCTGCATGGATAGAGGATAAGTGTTTGTTATCCGAAAGATGCAATTGTTTAGTGAATAGCCTCAACTGGGAAGACAACATTAAGTGGTTCTAGTAAGAATAGACTTGTGGTTTTTCCGTCGTGTGACAATCATTAAACCCTTGATGTTACGCCAATACTGGAAACCAATCGAGTTGTGTGACTCTATCGCACATGTATATTTGTTGTGGATAGTTATGGTTTCACAGTTTCGCAACGACCCTGATAAAGTATTACAGCATTGCCTTACAAAAATAAAAAACGAATTAACATCGCATCTTAACGATGTTGACATACTTGAAGACATAATACATATTAGCTCATGGGGTAATCTATGATATTTACATCGAAACATGTGTTTTCCCGTAATGCGTATACAGGAATGTCTTTAATAACTATCAGGGACTGGTGGAAGAGTATGTGTACTGAATCTGCTCCTGTATGGATGAGAATGAGTTTGCTGCTGAATGGCAAAATATGCCGAGAGAAAGTGTTTAGTGGCTGCATGAATTGGGCCTTTATGCTTAATCGGCGTAATATGAGGGTGTGTGAGGTGATTCAAATTCGAGAGAGATATGTATTAGGATACGTACCCAATTTATCTTGAATCGCTATGTTCTCTGATTAGATGAATTAAAATATTTAAATATTTTATCTGTATATGTATTTATATTTTTTTTGTATTAAATAATGGTATTTTTATTAAAAATTATATGTTATAAAATGAAAACTTGTTTACTTCCCCGCATATGTTCGCTTTATTGACTCTTTTACTGTTGATAAGTTGGGACTTTTGTAATGTTAGCAGTTTATTCTTGTTTAAGATGTGTCAGGCTTGTCGTAATATACTATATTCTTAGTTCTGAGATCATGTTTACGGGTGGATTTCTAATGTGAAAAACTTTGTTACGTTAGCAAATACTATCGTTGATCTGGTGAGATAATTACGCAATAGTTAATGAATTTTTGCTAAATGTACTGTGTCGATTGTAAGATTAACATGTTATGTT
>JABUQX010014197.1:12500-22500 GCA_015478945.1 Trachelipus rathkii
AAAACTTTTAAAAGAAAAATTAGAGGAGGTTTATTCTCTCAAGTTGTCTAACAAAAATGTGATGATCATTTGTGATCCAAGCTTTAAATCAATGTATCATCATTACCATATTACCAGACAACTAAATATATCCTTAAAAAAAATTAACCAAAAACTTTTTTTTTCTACCTTTTTTTATACTCCTCCTGGAGAAATGAAAAAAAGCATTCTGTAATTATTTATTCTTAAGTTCATTTTGCATACAAAATTCAATATGGCATCTTTAAAAATCTTTGAAATTTTTAATAATTTTACTTTATTACGAGATAGATTTGGAGTAATGAATAAAACCTACTTTTTTCCTCAGGCTCATGAGAAAAGAGGAGCAGAAAAACTTAGCTACATGGTTCGAATACAATACCTGGCCGACTTCTTACGATAGATTCGCCATGTATATTGACTTTGAGTATTATATGAGGTAAGAAATATTTCGAACAAATTTTACACATTTAGCCATCTTGTAATTGTGAAACAGTATTTATCAAATTTATAAATGTATACAGCCAGACAAAAAGAAATATAAGAACCCATTGAACATGGAGAGGCAGCAAAAGATTGAAAGATAAACTAATAAAAGCATAATGCGGGTACAAACAAGTACTTTAAATTAGCAGTACTGTTGTACTATGAGAAACAACTATAACAGACATCGTAATAAATAAAACATACGAGAACTTGGGAAGGCAACCAAAGAAACAAACAAATACAAGTAAAACAGTATAGGTGACAAAAGAAATAGAAAAACAAACAGATATAGAACGCCAAACAGACAGTCTATATAACGCAAGCAAATCATTATTAATTCTTTTTGTAGAATTATAGGTGAAAATAAAAAATTATTTATCTAAGAATCTTAAATTATTAATAGTAACCATTAGAGTATGATAGAGTTAGCTGTATATGTGTAATTATATTAACATTATTCTCGATGCTGATAAACTCTCCATCAACTATCACGCAGGTAGGTTTGTCGTGTATGCGGATCACACGGATAACCTTAAGTTTTTATAGAGAGTTAATGGACTATAGGTGAAAAATAAATAAAGTATATAACGATTAATATATATATATATAATATTTATCCTCCTCTAATATATGGCATTTAGAAGCAGCTCTAGTACGTATTATTAAATATATAATTATATTTAGTTTCTAAAATATAAGTAGATATAATAAGAGTTCGGCTATCGTAAATATAGATAGACAGGATGACATAATAACTACTTAATTAGTACAATAAGTATTATACTGTCGTCTAGTAATTTGAGTTTCTATATACATTTATAACGCTAATAATATATTACTCATAAATAAGCTAATATTATTAACATGAATATATTTACAATAATACTAACAATTAGATAACTTACTATAGATGCCAGTAATAGTAATGGTAAACCTATATAAAGATAAAAAAGTATATTATAATAAATATACAATACCTAAAAGATAATTTATCCAGATACATTATTATTATATAAAATAATTAATATAATAATATATATAAATATATATTATAATAATATATATATATATATATATTATAATATATTAATATATATATATATAATATATTATTTAATATAATATAGTTAATATTATATAATAATAATAATATATATATAGATATATATATATAATTATATTATATTTAATATATATATTTTATATATACTTGATTACACTGCAGTGGGTACGATGACTCAACTCTTTAGACCACACATACATTCACCAACACAATAACAATACAGAATCACAACTAATAATGAGAAAATAAGTTATATATATTATAATTAATTATTATACTCAGAATTATATTACTACGTCTGGTATCGTCATTGCTCATGTTTCTTTCACATTGAGGGGGGGAAGATATATAATATACATCAATAACACCACTACCATATAACACACCGTCCATACAACACACTCATACACATTAATACACACAACAGACACAAGACACCAAGAATATTTATATAATCATCTATATAATATAATATATATTAATATTATATATATATAAAGAATATATATATATATATTATAATAATATTATATATATATATATTAATATATATTTATATATATATAATATATATATTTTATATTTAATAGAATATAAATATATATATTAATAATATATATTATATATATATATATATTATATATATATATAATATATTAATTAATATATATATATATATATATATATATTATATATAAATATATAAATTAATATTAATACACCATAAATAAAGAAGTTGAAATCACACACGTTCTCTTAATTCAAATAAAATAAAATAACATATAATATCACAAAAACATATGCGGATCTGTAGATAGGAATAAGAATACAAGATACAAGAACTTTAATACAAATATGTTCAATAAATAATATTACATATATATATTAATATTATATTATAATAAATATAATAATAAATAAATATAAAATAATATATATATAAAATAATAATAAATAATAATATATATATATTAATATATTATATAAATAAATATATATAAATAATATAATAATAATAAATATATATAATAATATAATATATAATATAATAATATATATTAAATTTATCATATAAAAATATATATTATTAAATAATATATATAATATCATATATAATATTATAATAATATATATATATATATATAATATAATATATATATATATTATAATATATATTTATATATAATATATTATAATATATATATAATAAATATAGATATATATTTATCCTATACATATATAATAATATAAATATATTCCCATATAATTAAATATATATTAATATTTAAATATTAATCTAGTATATTATAAAATATACACCCTGTGGTGTGGACACAGGACAAGAATTCTCCGTTTCTACTTAATCCTCTCGCTGAGACATATATCGTCAGTATATACATATATACTAAGGGCAATATAATCATGATGTACACAGCTATTCACATATTATTATATCTTGTAGAATGAACATATGAGAGTGAACTGCCTACAGATTCTGTTGCATGACTTTTGCTGCTATACTTACCACTAGTCCAATTTTGGAGGAAAGTCATTAAATATTAATTTAATATTAATAAATATAATTCTATTAATATAATTATATATATATAGACAAAATAATTATATATTATTGTCATACGAAGTTCTATAATGAATAATATAAATAATATAATAATATATATTATATAATTAAATATTATATATATATATATATATATATATAATTATATATTATAAATATATATTATATAATATTTATATATATATATAATAATAATAAAATAATATATATATATATATATATATAATATATATTATATATATATATAATATATATTATAATATATATTAATTTATAGTTAATAATATATATATTATAGATATATATATATAAATATATAATATATATAATATTAATAATATATATTTATATATAATATTATATTATTATATTATATAATATATATATATATTTATATATATATATATATATATTATATAATATAGATATATTATTAAATTATAATTATATATACTATATATATTAATTATAATATGATATATATATATATATATAATAATATAATAATATATATATATATAAATATATATATATAGTATATATATATATATATATTTATATTTATAGTATTATATTATATTAATTAAATATAATAAACTATAATTTATATATATATATATTATAATATATTAATATATATATATATTAATATATATATTAATATAATATAAAATTAATATATATATATAATATATATAATATAATATATTATATATTATTAATATATATATATATAATATATATTATATATATTATATATATTATATTATATATTATTAATATTAATATAATATATAATATATATATATAATTTTATATTAATTATATATAATAATAAATTATATATATATATATAATAATATAAATATATAATATATATATATAATTATATATATAATATATAATTTATATAATATAAATAATATATATAATATGAAACTTCTGTATTCTATCGCTCAAGCGATTATCGCACGAGCAAAACACCTGCTTATATATATATACCAAAAGTATTGTCCCACAAAGGCTGTCGAAATCGGGCACAGTGAGAACCGAAGTAATTCTCTGTATTAACATATCATTTAACCTAGAGAAGTTTGATCAGTGAGAAATTGTCGAGCGTTGGAGATGATACTGTGAGGGTAGCGAGAGAAAAAAACACCAGAGGAAGCTTATTGTCACCCATATAATATATATATATATATATAATTTGATAAGACATCAAGAGGGAGAAAGGAGAAATAGTAAGATGTAGAGGAATAAATAATGGAAATTTGTATAACTGAGAGTAGAGTCTTTAGTAGCCAAACGAATAGGAATGAAAGAATTACTAAGGAGAACTATAATGACTGCGAAAAACACGGTGTAAAGGGCACCTCCATATGAACTAGAGAAAAAAAAGTGATGTGGTGACAGAGAGGGAGAGGTAAGTATAGGAGATCATTACTCAATAGCAAAATGTGTGTGCTCACACAATAAATTGAGAACGAAGTCTGTTCTAGTGCATGCGTGCGCAAGCTAAATACTATATATAACATATACTATTGAGAGTATAACGGAAAATAATTTGCGTATTACACACGCGTATAGATTTCCAGTAAGAGTATAGAATGGATATTAAGTGTAATATTCAAGTAATCACGACACGATATAATATATATATATACGAGTATAGGGCGAAGTAGTAGCTTGTATATGTATATATATATATATAATAATATATATATATCCTTTATGTATGTAATATAATAGTACCAAATAATAATAGTATGTATATATGAAAGGTTAGATATATAAATAGTAAGTATATTTACTTGTTAACGAAGGATTGTTATAGCACTTTATATATGCTTATAATAGATATACCTCCTAAGAGATATGTATATATATAATATATAATAATTGTTATTAATATGAAATAATGAGCATATAATATATATTTATCAAATGTATAAATAACGGTAAGTATCCTTAAGTATATATAATGACCATATAAATATAAGCAGTGATATATATATAATATATATAATATAGATTAGTTAGTAGTTACTAGTAAGTATGAGTTAGTAGTTAGATTAGTTAGTTAGTTAGTTTGAGTTAAGTTATAGTTAATATAAGGATAATTATGAAATATTATCAAGTTAGATTGCGTTGAGAGCAGATAATGATGCGCAAATGAGATTAAAGCTAGCCGGTTATAATTAGTTTATATGAAGAGGGCGCTTAAGAAGATTAAACAATAGCTCGTATGTTGATGATCATAAATATGTTTCCATCCCCCTTAATCACTGAATCTGCCCAGCAATCCGACCCAATTGCGATTTCTAAATGGGAATTTGAGTGAAGTTGAAACTCTCAGTGCAGCACGCCATAAGACCAAGTTAAATGTCTTACGTTGATCCGAGACCCTAACTTACCAAATAAAAACTTTTCCTTCGCGAGATGACAGCCTGTTCCTGCTCCTGCCGAGAAAATGCGCGCCAATTTTCATGGAAGTATATACAAGTTACAATCGGAAGAGAACGTAACCTATACGAGAAGACCGACGATCGGAATCGTCTACTGCAAAGTAGCTTCCTCCGTTTTCATATTGCGACATGTGTAGACATAGCCTAAGCGGTGGGAGGTAAAATTCTTTAAAATCGGAAGACAGTTACCTCTTACGTTAGAAAAACAGAGGGCTCGTGGACTGTCCAGTTCTTGTACGCCCTCTCCCTACTTTTCTACAAAAACATGACTTCAATTATTCGTATCTTCTGTTCATCGTGTTATGTTATATCTAACTATCGCGACTATAGCGCTATACCACATCATATCTCTGTGCTTTCAAAGAAAGCCAAAAAGAGAGACCCAGTAATGATTCACAGATCCTTCCTTAACAACCTACCCTCATTATAAACCCTCTTATTATATTATACTACTACTTACTATTACTCTTACTCTACATATAACCTTAATCTCTTAAGATACATTAAGTCTCTTAGCCTGAAAATAATCCTTAAGACTATCTAACATACTTCTAAAATAACCTCTCCCTTTAAATAACGCGAATCATTATAATAATACTCCTATACACATCACACTCTAATACAATATAACTCTAAATACTAATGTGGCATATAAAAATTCTCATTAATTGTTATTTAACTTTGACACCTCCCATTATATCGTAGGAAATCACAACTGATTATTCAACAGGAGATATATAACGAAAATATATCACACATAAAATAGAAGACCTAATCCATGATGCACAGAACTTAGCACTCACCCTACACAAGGATATCTTCACTACAACCACAGAATTAACATTGACAACTGAAACCTATCATACAAGCCTTATGATCACCCCCAAATCAAACGGAAAGTTAATCGAAATCATTGTGCTAATAAATAAAATATAATAATAATCCCATCTAATCTATTAACAATAACTAAAAGTTAACAAATATCCACCTTACATCACACTACTATATACCCACTGTTTTACATAAAATAAATCTTAAAATAAAAAAAATTCGTCTTTTTTCTAATTATCAAAATTAATATTATTCTTATATTACATTTTTATATAACTTATATTTTTTGAAATTTATATTTAATGATCTTTCGTGCCACACGTTTGAATAATAAAGTGAGTATTCACAGTTTGATTATATAGTAATAGACTCACGTTATTACTAAATTTGATAGAGACTTCTTAGTGATTACATTTTTTCTTTAAAGATAATTTTATTATTCAATTGTAAATGATATAATGTTTTAATAAATTATACTTATTTCATGTCAAAATATGACGTAAAGCAGTACCATGGGCCAACCTCTTTATTCGCTTTTATATATATTATATATATTATATTAATAAATATTAATATATATATATTAATATATATATTAATATATATATTATATATTATATATATATATTAATATATAATATATAATATACTTATATTAATATATATTATATATATATATATATATATTATATTATAAATGATATATATATATATATATATATATATTATATATATATATATATATATTATATATATATATATATATATATATATATTATTTATTTATATCTTTGAATATATATATATTAATATATTATTATATATATATATATATATATATATATTAGTATTATTATTAATATATATATATATATATATATATATAGTATATATTATACAGATATATAAAGTATATATTAATATATATATATATAATATAATATTAATAATAATATATAATGTAGTGAATTTTTTTATTTACCCTTGGTTGCAAGCAAAATCTTTATTTAAAATTTATTTATTACAATATGAGTACACTTATTTTTAAAAAATAAAAAGTAAAACAAAATCAATAATATTTCCCATGAGTTACGTATGGTGAGAAAAGAATGACGATACCTTTCGCTTCTGGTGAAGCCTCTTTCAGTCGTACAATGTAATCTACATCAACTCAGTGAAGAAAGTAGACTGAAACTATTTTTGATTTGTGTTACATTAAATGTGCACACCTGATTCAGGTCACTAGAGGCGTTAATATTTAAATTTGTAAGTACATTCGATAAAATTGTGGAGATAATGTGATATTATCTGAAGAGATTAGGGGATAGAGGACTCGGTAAAGCGTAAATGTTCTAAAGTCCAGCAAGATTGTTTTTTGCTATATATATGTGGGTTAGCTCACTGTAAAAAAAATGGTAGGAGGATCTTTAACAACCACATTGTTAAGAAGCATATTACCATTATTTTGGATGTTACATTGGAGACTAGGACAAAGATTGGGCTCTATATATAAATACAATAAATACAAATAAATAATAACCACCAATTTGAATTAAGTAGAATAGAGAGAGAAAATCACCAAGTTAATGCCAATTTGCTGTACCTATGATTCAGCGCAAGCCACAGCCACTATAGATTGACATAATATAACATATAAACACAGACAAGTATTTTCAATAAACCCAAAATCAAATAAAATTTGATTCCATTCTCTTCCATCTGCAATTTCGGCCAGTAGCTACTTGACCTTCGACTTCCAAGTGAACACAATAACACACACAAATGACTAAGGAAGAAATCAATATTCTGAACTGAGACCATCGTAAACAACAAGGGGGATGATCCACACCATTGACGAAATATCACATGAGGAGTTATTCCAGGGGTTTGTTCATCGGTAAACCTCATAGGTGGAAAGTAAGGTGAGCATAGTGGTATTCTGACTGTGACGAGTTCTCACCCCTGAAATCAGGAGATGGCACTCTAAGGGTATATTGGTAGTAAAGATGGATAATATATTATTAATTTAATATTATGTTTTAATCATCTTTATATAAAGTGAATGAAATATTTTATAATTTTAAATGATTTGGATATATATATCCAGGGAGAAATATATATTAAAAAAAAAGAATATATATTGATAAGGAGATGTATATTAATATACATTAGTATATATAGTATATAATAAAGTAGATTGATATTGGTAATGAGTATGTCGTGAGTAGAATATGTATCCGTTACGTAAGTATTGTATATATTATGATAATTAGAATGGGGTTTCATGCCTGTGCTACCTTTGCTCTAACTATGAGTGTGAGTTTATTCTCTTCTGAAATCAGCGTCATAAATCGTGCCAATGATTTTTAGGATTTATGTTTTGACTGTGTGGGTTGAGACGACGTTGCGTTCTCTTGTATTCTCTCCAATAGATGGTTGGTTCGCCAGTGCAGGTATCTGGTTTGTCTTATAGAAAATTGTGGAAGGATTGAATAAAATTTCGATCGCTTGAGACCTTTTATAGCTCTATCTTTATACAAAATGATGCTCTCGTCACCTGCCTAGCCTAACTCTATCAGGGTTGTGGATCGGAGTCGGAGTGGAGTCTGGAATAAATATAAAATCGGTAGTCGGGTGATGTCGTGTGTTGGCGAGTCGTGGAGTCTCTCTGGGTTATATAGTTTTAGTGAAAGGAGATGTGATAGTCTTTAGACATACATACTATACAGAGAAGAGTCGTGAGTAGGTCTAAGTGCGAGAGAGTCGTGTAGGCAATCGATCTAATACGGAGGGGATCGGACAATTTTGAAAAGGGTGGAGCTCGGAAGTCCCCTGTATAGTTTATATTAATTGACATAATATAATAAGAGTGGAGTAGCGAGGTCAGGTGTGATGAAGGTCTGGTTGATTTTCAAAGGTGTGGTCAGTGAGTCGAAGAAGATCCTCGGCGTGAACTGAAGGATTTGAATTCAGGTTAGATAATTACATTTTAGAAAGATGGTTTGTTCCAGTGATTGGAAAAGTCGAATGGATGACAGTCTGGTTGAGATAGTGCCGGGTAATCGAGTAAGTGTAGTGTGTTTCGAGTGCGCAATCTACCACACACGCCTGCTACTGGCTATCCACATATCTCTCATGCACGGGAAAAAGTTGGAGACTCTAGGCCCACCGTGTATCATTTCGTCAATACTATGCCCTTACAGTTGCAGAAGTCATTTCTCTCAACTCTTTTGATTTACCTATGCTAGAAGAAAGACGTAGCGCGAATAACAGTGAGTGCGAATCGCTGTCGTCGTGCTTTTCAGATATTAAGTGCTTATGCTGCTGTATTTCTGTATTCTGTGCTGCACAGTGGGATGAATGGAATTTCCCCCATCGAGAGGTGGGGTTGACCAATAGTGTAGGCTTCGCTCTGCGTGAAGAAAATTCCGTAAAGCCTAGTGTCGTGGAAAATTATCTCTGCGCAAAGGCCATCCTTTTTAAGCTCGAGATAATACATCCGGGCACTCTCTAAGAAAGCGATCCTGTTTTACTTTTTCGACTTGCCCGTACACT
>JABUQX010014197.1:27500-37500 GCA_015478945.1 Trachelipus rathkii
ACGATTTCTCTCCTACTCTTCCCTTCGTTCTTCTTCCGTACTAACTTCTCTCTCCTCTTCCATTACCTAGCGTCTCTCATCTCCATCCTCTCTTCTCTTCCTTCTCTCGTCATGCTCTCTCTCGTCTTCTCTCTCTCTCTCCTCATACATGTCGAATACAATACATTTCAATACCAGTACACACGTTTTATTATCAATCATTTTAAACTCACCAAGCATGTAGCAGGTAATTTTCAAAACTAAAATTGCAACTTACAGATCAACCTACTTCATTCTTATCATTCAGTGCATGCAAAATCAAATCGATCAAATCAGAGCAGTAGGTTTTCAAGTATTTGACTAGTTATAAACCTGGCAAGGGAGGGAGGGATTCTATCCCCACCTTTGTTCTGTATGCATGTTGATAAACTAATAAAAGTTATTGTTAAAATAGGATATCAGTTAGATTGTGATTTCATATGTCTAGTATAATTATATATATATATATTATCAGTTTTCTTGTAGTAATCGGATAATATATTAATATATGATATATAGTAATTGATATAAACATAAATATAATTAATGTATATAAGAACACAATTTAATTGCTTACGAACATAAAATAATAGTAAATATAAATAATCACACACAAAAAAAATATGCTCATCAGAAATTATAAAAGTAATTGATATAACTAATGATAATAATAGATAATACATAATTAAAATTTAATAATAGCTGAATTACATGAAATAATATAATAATAATAGATAAGGTATATAAATCCTCGAAATAGAATAACATTGATAATAATAATAATATATAATATAAGAATAGTAATAAATAGATATAAATGATAGAGGTAAATAAAATTGATGATAAATAAGAATGAAATAGATAAATGGTGTGGTAATAATCAAGTAGAGTCTAGAATAGAAGGTAAATTCATAATTAAGCGTGATAAAGTTATAGAATTAGAATAGATATAGATATTTAATCTAATATAATAGTAAGATAAATGGAATTATATAATAATTATAAAATATAATAAATAATAAATGAATTTAATAATTAAACAGTTAATATAAATAAATAAATACTAATAATAATAATAATAATAATAATAATAATAATAGAAATATAATAATAATAAAAATAAAATAAAAATAATATACCTTACCTCTAATATAATAAATTTAGGTTTGGAAAACCGTGGTTCTTCTTAAGGAAATTATTTGTTATAAGGTCTATGTTGGCCAACTATAACTTCCCTGGTGATCATTTGAAATTTATTATGATTTTCTCTTTAATGGAAAAGGGATTCTAGCATCCGACCTTTTCCGGGGTAGGGAGGGATGATGCCAAAGAGAAATTAGAGCTGTTCCCAGTTTATCCGAGATGATTACTATTGATTGTATGTTGGATAAAGTGGCATTTTTTGAATGCCTGTGACCGATTCGATGTCATTTTTCGGTGTTGAGTGATTCTGGTGTTGAGAGTTTTGAGGGGTTCTCCAAAATAGACAGATAGGGATGCCGCAAGGGGATCGATATATATATATATATATTATATAGTATATATATATATATATATATATTACATATTATACTATATATATATATATATATTATATATACTGTTTTAATGTAGGTAAGATATTTACTCTATTTATATTTATTATATATTTATATATATATATATATCTCAATTCATATTATATTATATATACGTGAATGTGATACACGCAGTATCTATACATTGATTATATACTTATTATATATTATTCTATCTATACATTGAGTTAATTTATTATAGTCTATTATTATAATTATTATTATTATTGTTGTTGTTTGTATTATATTAATCTTTTATATTTTATTGTATTTATTAACATTATGTCCTACATTACATAAAATCTGTTTTATATTTCATGTATTATATATATAATTTTAATTTTTTTTTTTTTTTTTATTGCTTTGTTCTTATTTTTTTTTAATAATTGTGGGCATGTAACTTTTTATTTATAATTCCATATCCCCATTTTTATATTTATTTTATGATTCGACTAATAATTTTCCCTTTATTATTTATTTTGTAACATTTAAATATATTTATTATCTCTCATACCCCTTTTTAAATTTTAGTTTTATTTTTGCCTTATAGTAGGTAAAGTCAAAAATCATATCTTTTGCTTTTTCATTGCATTGCGGTTTTTTAGCTTGGCGTCTGATAAGAATATAGACACGAGGTAGTGTCGAAACGTCACGCCTTCCCCGCCCCCCTCTTACGATGTTTTTGAGCGCCTTCAACCCTTCCTTGAATAGGGCTCTCTGGCCCGTGGAGCGTTGGTCCTCGACAATCTTTTAAATAATCTCAAAAACCGATTAAGTGCTAGATTTTTTATTTTGTTTTTATCTTTTTTTCCTACGATTATTTCGGGTATTCAGCAATTTAATTCAGATTCACTTTATAAATATTTAATGTCTTTAAACTTTTCTTTACTAAGCTGTCAGATTAAAGTCAGAGATAATAAATAAATTTTTGGTATTAATTAATAAATAATTAAAATATAACTACTGTGATTCATAATTATATAATAATATTAATAGTATTATATATATATTAATTAATATATACTATATATATATAATTATTATATATATTATATATACTTAATATAATATATATATATATATATATATATTATATATATATATTATATAATTTTATGTATATATATATATATTAATATAATATTGAATCATAAGCTTACCTGAGAAGGATCCAAATATGTCCTTTTGGAAGCTTCAGCTTTTGTTTGTGAATTCAGTCCTAGTAGTATGCCGCATTACTTATTCCTTCTATTTAGTTAGAATTAATAATAAATAAGATAATTAAATAATAAATAAATAAAGTGATATAAATATAATAATTACAATAATTAAGAATAGTGGATTTGGATAGTAATATAATAATAATATGAATAATATATAAAATAAATATATAATAAATAATCAATATAATATAATGAATATTTAAATCAATAATAATTAATAATGTAAATATATTTAATTTTCCCTTTATACATCAGATTTAGAAATTAATACGTTTTATCGGAAAGAATATTACTGTATTTAAAAGAGTTATATTTAAAATCTGCAGGACAGAGAATTTATAGAGAAAATCTAAATCAGACAAATCAGAGGTTATCGTCGCGCGTTGCGTATCGATAGGAATGACAGCCAGCGCTAAATAGTTACCTAGTGAAGAGAATTGTCATAGATGACGGTAGCGGACCATACGGAGGCTGAGATATCCGAATAGACCTGTGGGCGTTATTAGTCAACGAAACTGATATATATCGTTTCACAAAAACTGAATATATATGATTAGATATATATATATATATTAATTAATATATATATATATTAATATAATATATTATATGTAATATATATTAATTAATTTATATTATAATATTATATATATAGTATAGTAATATATATATATTTATATTAATTATATAATATATATTACTATATATAATATATATATATATACCGTTAATATTTTTATATTATAAGTTATATATATATATTAATGATTAAGTATATCTATATATATAGTATTATATATTTATATATATATTATATATATTATATATATAATAATTATATTATAATTTAACTATTCTATATATATATTAATTATATTATCGATATAGATAATATATAATATATATACTATTATGTAAGTTATTATTATATATATTAATTATATATCATTATATACTATACTTATATTTATATATTATATAATGATAACTATATAATATAATATGATATTAATATATAGTATATTAATTTATATATATAATATATATAATATATATATATATAGTTATTAAACTGCTATTAACTGAATATAGAATTAACCATTTATACATCATTAATTCTCTAAAATTAATAAAAATATTACTTGTAAAAATCCTAATATAAAAATAGAAAGAAAAAAATTAATACTCTTTTTAAAGTTTTACGAAATATAAAAATATTTAAAAATTTCTGATCATTATATGTAACCTCATACAATATTAAATTATTCATTATTTTAAATACGCATATTAACTTACAAAGAGTAATATGACTTTTCTATCTTTATTGTTATAAGGATTTTACAGACCGTAATAATGTATTTTAAATTCATAGGACATCTATCTACAATTAATAAATATAATTACTATATTAAATAAATTCCATAATTATAAGTAATATATAAATACTTAATATTATATAGTAATTATATAAATTAATTAATATTATATATAATATTATATAATAATATCAATCATATAATAATATATATCTATCTACTAAATATAAAATGCAAAATAAATGTAAGGACTTGGAAATACATTTAGAAACTCGATTTTCTATAAGCAACAAAATAAAACGATAAATGTTGGTAGAGAGAATTGTAATCATTGATTGAAAATTGAATGAAAGTATGAGACTTGATTAGAAAACTCAAAAGTCGCCTGAGAGAAAAAGAGTTAAACTAAAATAACAATCATGGAATCAAGTTTAAATTTTTAATGGAACTTTAGTGCACTATAGTCACCAGGAATTGTTTTAACTAAAAAATTCTCGTTTTACAGACCCTAAAGCAGCGTTATATGATATTCTTAATTTAGTTTCTCTCATTATAATAATAATCTAATCTTTAGCATCAAATTCAGGTAAAATCATTGACTACAATATTATTAATAATCTTAGCATTAATTTTAAATGCTTTCGCTCCAAAAAACTCCATGGCGCGACCTAATGCGATTATGCTCTACTGTCATTATTATACAATGGGTTGAATAGCGCTAGGGGGGAGGGATACAAATTGGCGTTGTTTAGGTAAAGACTTAAACTATCGATTTAAGAAGTAGATTATAATAGATCCAGACCAAGAATTCGAAATCTGCTGAAAAAGAGTGAGGGTTCTAGTAAGCATGATTGTATAAATAAGATGTAAAAGGATTTAAGAATTTATATGAACTCAACAATCTTGTTCAATCTAATCCCAACTGTATACTTTCCGTCATTACCTAAAAATCGTGGAGTCGTTCGTAAGTCCTTTTCAGTGTGAGCGTAGAAGTAAACAGAAAAATATTCATTCACTCGTTTCTTTAATTTCTTGCTAATGTTTCAATTTGCCTCTAGGAAACTCATTCAAGCGGAGGAACAAATTGAAACTCTAATAAAATCGAAAATGCACCGCTGAACACTTATTTTGATTATCGTTCATCCTGCCAAAAAATTTTCTGAGTCCTCTATTGACAAAAAGTAGTAATGGCTCAAAAATCAAAAGAATTAACTTAATGTTAGAAAATCTATATTCATACAATTCCTCACAACCCACATTATTTCTCATACTTTTATTCTACTTTGCTAAAAATTGCATATAATCGCTCTTCGATTCAGCCTTTTATCTTAATTACCATAATAATACACTGAAAAAATTCAAGCAATGGAATTTCTCGTTGTCTTCTAACTAACTCTAATCCAGGTTGTACCGAATCTCTTCTATTTAACCATATATGATCGGAAGGCTTGGGTCCTAGAACTATCATGAACATTAGGAAGAATAATGGGTCCTGGAGAAGACATATTTCTCGCACTCCCCTTGTTTTAAAGGAGTGTGCTTTTTTTATGTTTGTCCATCACGGTCTAGGTATAATATTAATTATTTAATATTCTGCAATAAATATCTAGTACTATTACCGAATATTTGAGTATTTACTCATAGGATCCAAATCAGATTCCAAAGAAGGGTGGAGTCCTTATGGACCTATCATACTATATTCAACAATATAGCTGCTACATCTGTATTACAGTTCTAAAAATCTATGAAACTAAAGTTACTGAGTTCTCCTTTAACTTTTTAGATCAATCTTGCAGATATCTATAAAATTCCTTTCTTTCACTTGTCAGTGAGTGGCTTTCTCAAAAGCATCATGACCAATCCCATACAGACACCTTTTCTTATTCATAAACTTTAATATTAATGAGCCAGTTTGCCTGTTAGAATTGTAAGGTGAGTTTGTGCAAGAGCGGCTGCACTTCACATTATGCCAAAGGTGACTTTTGAAGCAGGAAATGAGGGCACTGGCATTAGCTGTCTATAAGCATTCACCTTTATCATACCGGGTGTTTCACTTCATCTCTTCTATTTCATTAATTAATTCTAGCATTTCTTTAAAATCATCCACTACGTCGACTTAAATGTGCTCCAATTAGGTCGTTGCAACTCCTTTTCCTTAACTGTGATATGTGGTGCCCGTCAGTTTTTCCACATTGCATCTTATATCGTTACTCGATTTTCTCTATGCTTCCTACTATATCTCACTAACGACTCCTCGTGGCTCAATCTACACTCTTATAGCATTTCTATTGAACGATGATACTTAACACTACAGTATCCGTCCATTGCTTCTATATTTCAAATCTGCTCCACCCTTTGCATCGGGAGTTGTGCTCTGTGTCATCTTCATGCGTTTTCCGATTCTATTCTTACTGATCGGGATGGAATTTGACAGTGGGTCGGCCTCAACCTTGTGAAAATTCAACTGTTTAAGACTCCACTTCTATAACTGCTTGGGGTGGGCCTTTGAAGTGTTATTCAGCAACATTATGGATGAGAAACCCGGGAGTTGTAAAAGCCTAACGCTTGAAACGTTCTTATTTGGGGAACATGGATGGCCTGAGTGGACTAAGCCGTCGCCGGTTATGTAAACTCAGGCGACGTGGAGTCCAGTGTTCGAATCCGCTTTGATCGGAGGAGTAAAATCTCCATTGTTTTGACCTCATTTTAACGGTCGTGTCTAGATCTGCTCGGTGAGTTGCGATACACTGGAGCTCACGCGTTCCGCTGGTTTAACAGTGTAACTAAGGTGCGCTCTATATCACACTAGGCCATTGCAGTTCCAAAAAAAGAACGTTTCAAGTCGAGCTTATAAAGCTCCCCGGTTTCTCATCCCATAGATTGCTGAGTACTCAAAGCCGAGGCCCAAAGACTTAAAATGTAAGTGCGGAAAGGAGTTTACTCTCCATCAGGAGGGGATTCGGAACACCTGGACTGCGTCGCTGAGTTAAGCGTAAAGCCAGTCGCCTTATCCACTAGGCCATCCACGTTCCCTGAAAAGGGAACGTAATGCGTTAGCTTTTTAAAAGCTCCCGGGTTTTCTCTTTCATCTCCCCAGTACATTCTGGCTGAGGTAGCGTGTCAAAGGCCAGTGCCCGTCAAGATGATGAAGAGGTCCTCATAGTATAATTCTCCCATCTCAAAGAACAGAGCTTTCTATCCTTCTTGTAACGAATATGGCATTCCTATACCACGTCATCTTTTTTGGTTGTACTAGTAACAGCTTCCATCCGTGTGTATCGAATCAAGTGATTTAAAGAATATCTACTGCGATTGAATTATTATCATGATTGCAGGTAAGATCAAGAAAGCTGATATTAATGTCACTTCAAGTACTCTGATAGTTTTTCCTTCTTTCTAATGGTATTACATTATTACTCTAAATAAAACCAAAGGCCGCCATTCGCAGACTTAATGGAGTTACTCGTGAAGATACTCATATATTAATGGGTAGTACTCAGCTCAGCTCACGTCTTTTATGGATATAACGGTCGAGTCAAGGCTAAATTGACCAATTAACTGTCTTTACTTTCAAACACTTTATATATATATATATATATATTATATAGTATTATATGATATGTATATATGATAATAGTATAGTATATTATATCTATATATATATATATATATATATAGTAGTATAATATATGAGCTATATATATATATAGTATATATATATTATATCTATATATATATATAGTATGTTATAGTATCATATATATATAGATATATAGTATATAGGTATATATATATATATACTATATATAGTTATATAGTATATATATATATAGTATAATAAGCTATAATATATATATAATATATACATATATATATAATTATATTGTATATATATATATAACATATATTAATATCCTATATATATATAATATATATATACTATATATGTTATATATATAATATAAGGTATATATATATACTAATAATAATAGTGATATTGTATATATATGATATATATATATATATATATATTAGTGAGATATATATAATCCAGTACTCTATATATATATATTATAGTTAAATATATATATATATATATACGTATATAAATCTATATATTATATATATAGTATATAGATATATATAATATATTATTATAGTAGTATATATATATATATATATAGTGACGTATATAATATTATATCAAAACTATATTATATAGGTATATATAATCATATATATGTATGATATAATATATATATATATTATTATATATATATATTATATATAGTAGTATATATATATTATAGTATATATATAGTATATATGATGATATATATAGTTATGATATATATATTATATCTATATCTTTATCTATATCTATATCTATATCTATATCTATATCTATCTATCTATGTACTCTATATCTATATCTATATCTATATCTTCTTCTTATATTATTATTATTATTATTATTATTATTATGTATTATTATTAATGTATTATTATTATTAATTATTATTATTGATTATGTATTATTATTATTATTATTATTATTATTATTGATTATTTTATTATTATTATTATTATGTATTATTATATTTTGTTATTATTATTCATTTTTATTATTATTTTAATTATTATATTATTATTATTATTATTTTATTATTATTATGTATTTTATTATTATTATTATTATTATTATTATTTTTCTTCATATTCTTATTCTTCTTCTTTGTCTTATTCCTATTATTTTTGTTATTCTTCAAATTCCTATTCTTCTTCTTCTTCTTATTCTTTTTTCTTTTTTCTCCCTATATATTACCACATTTAACATGCATAGAAAGCAGAATATTTAATGTTGAAGAAAAAGAAAAAAAAAAAAAAAAGCCCCCCCCCCCCTCTACTATATCCTTCCC
Organism: Trachelipus rathkii; assembly: GCA_015478945.1. Lineage (NCBI taxonomy): Eukaryota > Metazoa > Arthropoda > Malacostraca > Isopoda > Trachelipodidae > Trachelipus > Trachelipus rathkii. The sequence goes on from JABUQX010014197.1 coordinate 36,554, forward strand.
TCATATATTTAAATACGAGACCGTCGCAGTCATAATGCACCCTTGAAGTATCTCGACATTATTAGGGTTCAACTCCCGGTCCAGGCCCACAACCCTGCCCCCATCCCTGAACCACTTTATTTACTACTATTATGCACCATTCTTGTCGTTTCTACCAAACTCACATTCCTTTCCTTCAGACACCCTTTTTCTGACTTGATCTACTTTAACTAAAGGCTCCCTGTCGATCGCTTCCCTACACACTCACCACTAAACAACCGCTTAACCAATTTCAAATGACAAAACCACTTTAAAATACTCTCTTTCATTCTCTCATTTACTTCTTTCGTCACACCACCCAAGTGACTAATATGTTCATTCTTAATGTTATCAACTCTTCTCATACCTAACACTTCCCTAAGATTATCCAACTGAATAGAGTGCATTTTAGATCTATACCTCTTATTCCACACTATAGTTTCATTACTACACATTAACATCTGTAACGACATACCATCATGCAGGACCCAAGTTCATTCAAGCCTTTTTCCTTTTGGATTCACCAAAGATTTAATTGCACCAGACACCTTCCTAACACTCACAAATTTACTAGTAAAATCAGCATCATCCGCTCCCATTTCATTAAGCATGAAATCTAAATATTTTAACTCCGATACTTGTTCCAGTATCACCATCCAACATGATATCAACCTGCGGACTCTCCACATCTAACACCATCATCTTTCTCTTATCTACCTAATTTTTAAACCCCTTCTTTAACATACTGTACCAAACCACAATACCAATCTTCTCAAACTATCTTTAGATTAACTAAACAAAACTAAATCATTTGCTTACAATATGCAAGAAACCCTCCTTTCTACTACCATTCTCCTCAAGTCCAACGCCCTCTCCTGCCATTCCTACCATAAGCTGTTTCATCACTAAATATAAATTAAATAATCATG
>JABUQX010014197.1:40000-55000 GCA_015478945.1 Trachelipus rathkii
ATATATATATATATATATATATATATATATATATATATATATATATATATATATATATATATATATATATATATATATATATATATATATATATATATATATATATATATATATATATTTATATATATATATATATATATATATATATATATATATATATATATATGTTTTATAGTTATCTCTTGTGCTGTGAGGTTGGGTCGTGTGCTCTTCCATGTGTCATTTTAATAATGTTTGTTTATTTTTTTATATATTTTAGTTTTATTGTCATTTTAATTTAATGTGCTCTAGTGTTGTTTTAGTGTTGTTTTGGTGTTTATTACTTGCCTAGTGATTTTAGTATCTATTGCCTTTATAAAATTTTCCTTCCTTAATTTTTAAGATAAGTTATGGTTTTGTTTTCTTTTTCTTTTAAGATATTAGTTATAAAAAATTACGATTTTTAGTTTAAAGATTTCATTTTATTAACATAAGGTTTTAAAATTTAATTTTATGGTTTTGAGGCAGGTTACCATCACCTTAGGGTACTTTTAATTTGGGTTTTAGTTCTAACATTAATTTTAGTTATCTTGTTAGTATACGATCGCTTGTGTGTGTAAGTGTGTGTGTAAGTGTGTGTGTGTGTTTGTGTGGATTGAGTAAATGAGAAAAGTTTAAACTATTAGTATTTATTGTGTGCGTCAGCTTGTGGGTGTTTGTTTGTGTGAGTAGCTGATCGTAAGATTGGTCGCAGTAGATGTGGGGGTGAGCACAGGCGGGAATTTTCTATTAACTTTGCCGCCAGCATGCGTGGCCTGTGTGCTAACGATGAATCTGTAGAATATCACCTTTCTAACTCTCAACCTAACATTTTATTATTATCTGAGACCCATCAAGCCAGGGATTCTTTTTCAAATAAACTTAATATCTCCAATTATAACTTTTTCTATAATTTCCGATTGAATGATGAAGTCTGTGCATATATAAACATAAGCACTCCTGTAACACTTCTCGAGAGTCTTGAATCTCCTAACATCGATGTTCTATGGCTTAAAATCTTTCTTCCTACAACCATCATTATCTTGTGTTTCTGCTAAAGCTCCCTTAATGGAACAGATTTTCATGCTCTTTTTTACTATCTTACTACTTCTCGTGAGACTGTTAATTCTTCCCATCCAAATGCCGAGGTCCTCTATTTAGGGGATTTCAACGCACACCACACTGAGTGGTTGGGCTCCTCTCACACTGATGATATAGGCGGGGAGGAGGTCAAAACATTCAGTATTCTCAACGATCTGGAACAGTTAATTAAGGAACCTACACATATGCCAGATCGACCTAATCAATTCTTGAACACGCTTGACTTATGATTCACCACTACTCCTTCTCGTTATCCTGCTTTGACTCGGAGGATGCTTCGGTCACCGCTGAAAAGGTAAGGCCCGTAATCGCTTGATGGGATGAGAAGGTTCGTTCCATCTTCAACTAAATCTTTTTCTCCCAAAATCCATGGTTCGATGTAGCTTGTTATCGCACCATTCAGGAGAGAAACATTGCGTATCGGTCATGCAAAAATCTCGTCCTCCTATCACTCTTTCTAATTTTTATCCTGCTCGGAATCGTTGCAGGGATACTATTCCACAGGCTAATCTCACTTTTACTAAAAGAAAGTGCGCCAACCTACTTGGTTCTCCTACTGATAAAAATTTCTGGCCTCTTGCCAAAAACATCTCTAACAACTTTTGTAAATGTTCCTTTCCTCCCCTTCTTGGTTCTCACGGTTCTGTAGCTAACCCTCCTTCTGAAAAGACCAAACTCTTCGGCCTCCCATTTTCATCTAATTCTACCATGGACGATTCTGGCATCCTACTCCTAATTATTATTATCATTATTATTATTATTATTATTATTATTATTATTATTATTATTATTATTATTATTATTATTATTATTATTATTATTATTATTATTTTTATTTTTATTTTTATTTTTATTATTATTATTATTATTATTATTATTATTATTACTATTATTATTATTATTATTATTATTATTATTATTTATTATTATTATTATTATTATTATTATTATTATTATTATTATTATTATTATTATTATTATTATTATTATTATTATTATTATTATTATTATTATTATTATTATTATTATTATTATTATTATTATTATTATTATTATTATTATTATTATTATTATTAAACTATTATTATTATTATAAGTTGGCCCTTATCTCGTCACGTTCCTTATAATCCCTTAGATATTTTCTTAAGAAAATTAAAAAAAATTTTAATGTGAAAAAAATAATGCAAAGAAAAATAATATTATATTTTCATATAATTATTTTTTTATTATTAATTATAATTTCTTTAATAATGAAAAGGGGGTAGGGTATAAATAATATATACCGTATATATATATATATATATATATATATATATATATATATATAAATATATATATATATAATATATATATATATATTTAAATATATATATATAATATATATATATATATATATATATATATATATATATATATATATAAATATAAGTGAAAATATATAATAATAATTTTATTTATATAATATATATATATATATATATATATATAATATATATATATATATATAGCCTATATTTATATATAATAATATATATATATATATATATATATATATATATATATATATATATATATATATATATATATATATATATATATATATATATTGTAAAAGAAAGGAGTTTTGGTTTGATCCCTAAGATTTGGGAAAAGCTTTTGTTGCAATACAATGGAGAGGCTGTGGAGGAATTGGATGATTATGTCGACAATAATATTTTATTAAAATCGATAAAAGTATAGGAATTTCTGAACACGTGTTAGGATCAAAAAGAATGGAGATTAGTTCTTTTAAATAGGGTGAATGGCTGAATAGGGTCGAAGGAAGGGATATTTTTTTATATAATATAATTATAAATCTTTTATAATATGTTGTAATAATAGTACTAAGATTTCTTTACTTAAAATAATTAGTAAAGATAAAATTTTATATAAATTATTAGTTATATATTTTATATATTATAATTATAATATGTATAATGTTATTGATGAGAGTATATGCGTTAGATTATGTATGACAGATCAAATTAAGCATAAGTTAATGAATAATAACTAAAACTCTACAAAGTGTAAATTTATATTCAATATATATATTGAAAATTATAATACAAAAGTTATATATATTAACTGATACGCCTACGTCCCTTAAAAAGTGTATCGTAATTTATCGCTGATTAAACAGTGATATTTAATATTTATATATAATCCGAGGATATAATAGTATAATAACAATCAATATCTTATATACTCTTTTTAACTAATAATGAAAACCTTTATTCATTTTAAAAGTTAAATATCATCTTATTGTATTAAAATATTCCTTAGCACTGTTTAATACAGACATGGCTATAAGTTCTCGAACTATGGGAATATAATTGATGCAATATATATCTAATATAATTATATTGGTCATTTTCTTTTACTTTATGTTTTACTATTACTTTGTACTAACTCTTGTTTTTAAGCATATTCCCTTTATATTCATTTATAATTATATAAATATATTATGCAGTAGAAAGTTTTAATTACCTACATATTATTTTATATTCAATTAAATTATGAGAAATTTTGTTTAACTCTCTCAATTAACGAGTATCACAATAAATTTCTCCTTCTGTAGTTATTCCTTAATTATATATACTATCTATCTAATCCTATCATCTCTTATGTATCCACTATGATAATCTCTATACTACTCTACCTATACCCTATTCGTTACCTAATAGTCTTATTCTAAAGGATACACTACCTTTTTTTCTTTGCTCTCTTTTTAGCAGCTTTATATATTGATTGAGGTGCTACTACCTAGCATCATTATCCTTACCTCTAATTAATATGCTATTTGTTCTGCGATAGCTTCTATTCATATCCTTCATATACATCATCCTGTAATTATCGGACATAGAGATTAACAGTTTTGGTTATTTTTGTTTTAGAATACGTGATAATACTACGTTTAACTATGTTATCTACAACTCTCTTATTGCTTCTACGTTATGTTACTATATTATATGTTGGTCACTTACCGTCATAATGACTATAACTATGTGTTGTTTAGTGTTGCGTTAACTTCAATACGCTTTTGATGCATCATGAATGAGATTCTACTATTTTGTGACTTGCCATTTATCACTCTTCTTACCTTTTTTCTGCGTGATTGTTATATCTTTCTCCTACTTTCTCTCGCCTCTTCCTATTCAACGCGATAAGGTCGAATGACGATGATTACTGTTAAATACTCCAAATTCTATCTTAGAAATCTGTAAGGCTCCTGATAACAATTACGCATATCAGGCTCTTATAAGTTATGTCTACTGAGAATTGAATCTGAAGCAGCCAATAACAGAAGATTTAGTATAACTGACTATCAACAATCATAAATTGCATGAACAATAAAAACCATAACTGTGTATTGGGTCATGCCTATAAATACTAATAATCAAATAATACGATTAGATCTATCTCTATATTTTGCTGAGTTACGAACATCTTCTACTCTCACACTTCACATAACAACAAATGTGGTGAATAACAACCTATTATATAATATATAAGTTAATTATTTTGACTATACGATACTATGTATCATATAGTATGATCTCTGATCTTACATATGAACTCCATAGCAGAATAAGCGTATAATTTCGCGCATAGCCATTAAGAGACGCGAGCAACTCTGTTTATACTCTGAACTTGTATATTTTATCTGTTTGATCTTCATATAATCTATAAGTACCAGGAATCATATATCACATCCTTTTATCATTGTATCCGCAGTTATCATCGATAAACAGTATTTATGTATAGATTATATCTTTTTTTTATTCACTATGATTCCTTCTTCTTTTTACTCCATCAATCTGCTATTTTTTTGGCATCGTATTATTATCACTTTATTTTTATCAAGATTTTGTCGATCTGTCAGATATCAATCAGTCTAACAGGTTCCGCTCCTTCTAGATCAGTTAATAATACATTGTAATTTGTAACATATTGTTGAGGAACACCGTTTTACATTTAATTCTACTATATTATACTTGCTTCTACTTCATCCGTTCTCTACTTGATATTTATCGCTTAAATAACATTTCTGCCATTTACTATCGCTCTCGGTGCACTCGTAGAACATCGACAATAGCTGTATTTGTATATAACTCCATTTAATTTATTACTAGTAATTTGTTTACGTTTCCTCGTTGATGTATTTACTTTAATTTACTCTGAATAATGAATTGTTTCTTCATTTTCTTATTCTTTACTTTTAATTTGATTATAAAATTTATTTTATTTTGATGATCATACGTGTTGTACTTAGGTACTTTGAGTGCAATTTATTCATTATTTTAAATTCTAAAATGTCATCGTGATTACAATCTCACCAGCTGTCATCGTCCAATGGTTCTTCTTCATCCCATCACTTCTAAATTTTCTTCTTATTAATTTCCTATATTCGTTCCTTATTCCTTGTCTCATTTATACATCTCTCTTCTCTTATATAACTCTTACTCATCTTTACTAGAGTACTGCTTCTGTCTATATATGCCTCCTGCTCACTTTCATCTAAACTATCATTTTCTATTATATTTACTTTCACCTCATATTCAGTTTAGTGATGCATGTTCGATTTCATCTTACTCTTACTAATTTATTTATTACTCTCTTTCACATACATTATTCTTATTATTATGTCTATATATATCTTCCTTCTTTAACTTCTATCGTTTTTATTCTCATCTTATCATCATTAAATTCTTACTATTTGTAATTATGGATTATTTATCTATATAATTTACTAGTTCTCTTCTCTTTATTCTATCTTTATTTCGTCTGTCACTACATATTTATATATATTATACTTTACTACTTATCATCTCCTCTTTATACTCTTTCTTCTCTATAATCTATATAGTATATATTCATCTATATTAAATTTATCGTCTAATTATTTATCTGCCAAAATAAGTACTATCTCTTTTATCTCATTTATCTATTATATCTCTATTTTCTATATTATCAGTCTCTGCTACTCTAATATATCTCCTCTTTCTTATCTTCGCAATATCACGTCACCGCTCGCATATAACTAATTAATAGGCTTATACTTCAGGTCTATATCCTGCGCTCGGCCCTTAAATACTAATAGTAGGGGATCACGTATCGTATAAGCTCTAGTCTTAGCAGCAAACGCTCAAATTCATATCTTTTGTGCTCCTACTAACTTTTATACCGGTATCTCTTACCCTAACCTCTGTACTACTATTACTAGTACTTGTCTACATATGTATATAATACAATTAGGTTCTAGCCCGTATTTCTACCAATTATAATAAATATATTATCGATCACCTTTACCTACCCACTAAGTTAATCAACTTACTTACCTTAACCTATTCCCTGCTCGATTCATTATTTGCTTGCTATAGGCCTATATAACTCTAAGATCACTTAATCTTCCTATTATACCTACTAAATCTTACTATTATCCATATACACTTCTTCATTACCTCCATATTCTGAGGGATCAGGGGGTACCATTAGTATCATCCTACTTTATCCATCCTCATTTTTACCCCTTTCTCGTATCCTTACTATAGGCTACCTCACCTGGTAGCTTACATATTTATATTATTCACCACCTCCTACCCTAACTCTATTCATTATAGGTGTATCTTTCCCTTCAATATAACACTGTACCATCATACGCTAGAGTTAAGTCTACTTACCTTCTGGTGTGCTACGATATTAGAAGCAAAGTCTCCATCAAAACTATAAACCTTCCATAGTCTACCCGTAGCGACTCACCTTTAAATCTATCATACTTATCATTCATCTTGAATAGCTAAATATCGTGACGTACTACCAAATCTCCTTTTTGGGTGACGTACGTATCGAATGTCTTTCTTTGTAATACCCTTTTTTATTCTTCACTTAATGCATCTAAAGAAATCTTGCATCTGAAATTATATAAATTTCATGAGGCGGCTTATTGATTACTAACTATACTAATCCTCACTATTCTTGAGTTCGCAGCTTCTAAATTTACTTTACACTCTAATAAAAAATCTTTAATAACTTAGTTGTTCTAATATGTAAAGTAATTTTTACAAGGTTGGATATCTTTAATGATTTATACTCGTATAAAAAGTAGCTATAAAGAAATCAAACGCAAAAATTTTATAAAAAGTGTAGATACGTTATTTATAATAGATATCCAGATCAGCTAGCAATTATCTTAATAATATTATTATACACAAATTTCTATCTAAAGTATATAGTTTATATATTTTAATCTCTTTTTCATAAATGAATATATTAGTACAGAAATGAGAGCTCTTATATATTATATTTAATATACGTTAATATATACTATATATATATTATTACTATATCTATATTATATTGTATTATAATTAATATAATATATATATATTTAATATTAATATAAGTTATTATAATTTAATAATATTTAAATTATATAATTATATAATTATTAATAATATTAATTTATTATTTCGTTTGATTTACTAATGAATTATGAAAACTTACCACTTTGTAGGAGTGGATGGATTGTTATATTTGAAATATTTTACATTTAATTATATATATTATAATAGTAATAACTTATTGAATGTATAATGTATTATGACTGATCCTCTTATTTATGTTAATATTGTTCTTGCAATAAAATATTAACTCTAACGGTTCTTCCCCTTCCCTTCACACTAGTCTCTTCCGATAAGCACTTCCTAATTGCCGTTATGTCTGGTCTATTCCTATATCTCTATGCGATCTTTTTTCCTATCATACTAGTGATTCTATTATCTTACTTCTGTGCTTCTCTCTTCTTACTCTTCTATATTTCGTCTTATCACACGAAGTCTAGACGTAATTCAGACTCTCCTCGTTCTTTCTGGCCAGTGCGCGCTTTCTGATTACCCTTCTTTTGTGCCCACAATCCACTAACAATTCACGGAGGACACTCTCGCCGTTCTACTAGTTTTACGATGAAGCCACTACCGAACTCTTAGGTTGCCACAATGCTTTGAAATTAAGTCGAGTCATGCTACTTAAGAATATGCTCCCCGAGCTCTTTCTTCTCTCACGGACGGCTCGGAACGTCTCTAAATGCCGTTAGTAAATTCAGTCTTTAAGATTTCCGCGTCTCCTTGGCTGATCTCAGAACAAAGTTATAATTTCATCTCTAAATCAGCAAAATCGGTAACTTGTCATTAATCTTTCTTTAGACTAGATATGCGAGCAAATGTTGAGTCATAAGTAAGGCGCGAAAAGAGCGCGTGAGGAGTGAGGTAGGGTAGTGGAGTGAGGGTGAGTAGAGTGTGAGGTGTGTAGTGAGAGAGGAGATAGGGAGTATGGGTGGGGGGGGTGAGGTAAATAGAGTTATCATAAACTTATTAATGCTGATCAACTGAGTGCTACATATAATTTAAATTATCTGAGTTGATCATTTATATGATCTAATTCTTATGTATAACGAATTAGAGTAGATAATTTAGGATATATTAATATTGAGATTCCAATTTAATAATAATATTATATATAATAATATTACTAATATTGTTAATGATAATTCTTATTAATTATTATATATAAAATCTCATTATGAGAGTAGTAGACCATTATAGGTGGAAGCCCGGCGTATCTAGTATAGCTTACTTGGTGAATAGCGATGATGAGTTATGAGCGAATAAGTCGGGATAGAGCTAGCGTACTATATTTTCCCTATGATAGTGCTAGTAGGTGCCTAGCGGCTACAAATAAGAAATATACTAGTTAGCCCAATACGATATATATATATACTAAATATATATATTATATATTATTAGAATATAATATATTAATGAATATATATATATATAAAATAGGATGTCTGTATATTTATATTAATTATATATATTATAATATATTATATATATATATTAATTATAACATAATATAATAAATATATATATTATATATATATATAGATTTAATTATTATATATAAATTAATTATATTTTAAATTAAATAGATCATAATAGATACATATATATGGAATATATCAATAGCTACGTAATTTATGTAATAATAGTATTAAAAAATACTAATAAGAATATTAATTATATATAATTTTTAAATTTTTATTTTATATACTCAAACAATTTGATGAAATACAGAAATATAAGCAAGGCTGACTTGCAGCATTGAATATTCATGTACAATATTTTTATTTACATCTATTTAAGAAGACTTATATTATATTTCTCAATTATTCGAATTTTAATATGTAATACTTTTATTTTACAAACAAATCTGGATTATATATAACTGACCTCGATATATATACGCGACACATAAAGAATTGAACAACTAGAGATGAAATTATTGATAGAAGACTTATTTATAAAATAAAATAATAAATGTGTACTTTATTAGAATAAAATAAGCGATGTATTAAACCTGAAACGTATTTTAAATTACACATTATAATATATATTATTTATGATAAACTTATTGTTAAAAAATGCAAGTATTCTATATCTGTTATAAAAATTGCAATTAAAGGTAAAGTGAATTAGAAAATTGGTAAAAGATTTACGTGAGCATATAATTAATTCAAAGTATTCATACTTAAAAATTAAAATATACACCGTTCTTACTTTGACTTTCAACGTTTGCGATCTGAATGTTATGCTAATCAATACATTATAATATATATATTTTGCTATAAGTAATAATATTGAAGAATATATTTAATATTATATAGAGAATTAAGATATCAGAATGCCTTAGGAATCTATATAGTAGACAGATAATTAAACTCTAATTAAGTTATACATATATACCAGATGGATAGTTGAATAATCAGTTGCTTACAAATTACTATACTTACAACATATAACATATTAATTTATATAACGTCTCAAATTAATTAAGATGTCTCATATTTCCTCTAATAATCGAAGATAATAAATATAATCTACAAAAAAATAATGAACTTATATATGATCAAATTATATATTCATGATAACGATATCTACAAGTAAAATCGTTTATAAAATTAGAAAAATAGAGTATACAAGAAATAGATATAATTCATTTTTAAGATTACCGAATTCAGATAAATACTGTATTAATTTTAACAGATATTTATATTAAATTCCTCTATTTTTAATGCAGTGATCAAAATTTTACAGACGATAATTATTGACTAAATATATTACTGCTTAATGAAAGCATTCACGAATAAATCTAACAAAAAATCATTCATTTTTATCAAAAATAGTTAGACGGCAGAAATGAGATTGAAAAAAAATATAACAAAATTTTTTACAAATGTTTCGTACCTATAGAAGAAATATAATTTTAGGTAAATATTGTTATTATGCAACAAATAGTAGGTTATATAATAGTAGCTTGACGTCTTTTGCTATTAAATAGCATAAAACACGCTTTTCTGTCACATAAATGCATTAGTCATGCGATTATAAAATATTACTTATCTTTTTTTAAATAGCAATAACAACAATATTTTTACATAATTGCCAATAATTTCGAATATTTATTCATTAAAACTTACCTCATATTTATTTACTTTACTGTATTTTTTGTTACTGTTTTTTTTGTCTTTATCTTCTTTATTGGGTGCTCCTTCATCAGTTACCATACATAATATATCTAAGTATTAAATAATTATTATATATAACTTTCTTTGTGCTTGTGTTATAAATGAATTCGTTCATGATGAGCCCGTGGGCAACCATCGGCAAACTCTTTCGCTTATATATGTCGCTATTATTATCATTATTACTATTAATATCAATGCTATCTTCTCAGTAATTGAGTTGTTGAGTCGAGTCGAAATGAGTCGATACGTGTTGAGGCGAGTCAAGCGAGTTGAGTAGTGGCGGTTATTAGACGGCTTTAGAACATCAAATTCGCAATGAACTATTTAAAATTCCGAAAGAGTTTTTCAAATATTTTACATTCTAATTATTTTTTTAAATCTCTCTCTCTCTCTCTCTCTCTCTCTCTCTCTCTCTCCTTTTTCTACTACTTCCTCCTTTTATATTTTCTTCTCTTTATTTAGTGAGCAAATTTATCTTTCTTATAAATTCTATTTATCTATTTAGCTGTTTATCTATTCACAGAAAAATATTCATTAGATAAATGGTAATAAAATAAGATAAAAAATTAATTTAAAACCCAAAGATTAGTAAAATTATAATGACAATAAAAAAAAGAGTTTATTGGGAAATGATTTTTAAAATTACACAAAAATCAGAAAAAAGAAAATCAATAATAATAATAATAATAATAATAATAATAATAATAATAATAATAATAATAATAATAATAATAATAATAATAATAATAACTTTATTTATGCTAAAAATTAATTGTTATCATTATTACAACATAGTTGAAGATCCCAAAATTAAGAAATTTTCCACGCTCACGCTTCTTTATATATATATATATATATATATATATATATATATATATATATAAAGAATATATATATATATATATATATATATATATATATATATATATATATATATATATATATATATATTTATATATATATATTTATCTATATATATATATATATATATATCTAGGAAAAAAAATAAAAAATTAAAAAGATAAATATATATACATATAGAGAGAGAGAGAGAGAGAGAGAGAGAGAGAGAGAGAGAGAGAGAGAGAGAGCTCCGGCCTTCAAATGACAAATAAAAGAAAGAGAAAGAAAATCGAAGACTTATTAAAGGTCGAAATGTTCAATATTTTCAGTTTTAAGTTGATGGGTCCGTCCCGCGATTAAGTCAATTACTAAATTTTCATCTTCATTAATGATATAATTCACAACCTTCTTTTATTAACTTTCCATGAGATCATCGCGTTATATATAATATATATATATATATATATATATATATATATATATATATATATATATATATATAGTTGGTTGTTGTTATAAGCATATATATATATATATCTTCTTTCTTTCTTTGATGATATTTGTAAGAGTCATCGATAACGATAGTTATATTCATGGAAGAACAAATGATAGCAACCCTGTTAGTTGTGTGAAATCGCTGTTAAACAAAGCCACAGGAACAGGAGGAGAAGATAGTATTCACCACCCCACTCACTATTGGTCAAAGATAAATTATTATCTTTAATAATATACAGAAATAATATTAATATAGTAGTGTACCTTACTCCATCAAATTCTCTACAAAAATAAGAGAGAGAAAGAGGGAAATTGGTAGGTTAAAGACCCAAAACCAAACATAAAAAAAAACAAAACAAAAAAAAAAACAATAAATTATGGAATTAAATCAACTAGGTGAAAATGTAGTAGCTAACAGACAGACAGACAAACAGATAAAACATAGAGATAAATAAGAGGAGAGACAAACTTACATACAGAGACGGGGAGATGGACAGAGACAGACCAGACAGACAGAGTATTGATAAACAGAAAGTTAGACAAACTGGACAGACGACAATCAAGAGACAGAGGGTCAAAAAGAGATTGAGGGATTGTAACAACCAGACAGCACGTGTGGTCAAACAGACGAGACAGACACAGACACACGGACAGGCAGGCCAGACAAACACAATCAGACGAGACAAGACGGACAAACAGTCAGACGACAGTCGGGACGTAATGGATGAGGAACAGACTGATGAACACAGACTAGAACCTGAAACAAGACATAGATGAACAGGCAGACATCTGGACCGAAAAGAAACAAACAGAATGACAGACGGGACAGACATTTCTGTGAAGAATATATGGGTTATGAGAAGTGCAGAGAAACTTGAAGAAACAAAGTGTAGCTATAGACAGGAGAAAAGACGCATTCGGGCATCAGCAATCAATTATTAAACGAGTATGCCAACCATCATAAATAAATAAATAAAAACTACAATTTTTTAGAAAAATAAAATGAGGATGTTGTCGGGATAGTTATGAAGAAATTATTTAAGAATGATGCCCGGGGCTGGGTAGGGCAGGGCAGAGGGCATAGAACCAGATTCTACAATATCGCTATTGCAAAGCCTTAATCATTCAACTATGACCGACCTCATCTCCACACATCTTTTTTAACTACTACTACTATTATTCATACAACAACAACAACTATATTATAATTTTCTTTCTCATATACACATATTATAATATTATCACAAAAGATTAGAATATTATTAAAAAAAATTTATATAATATTATTATTATTATTATTATTATTATTATTATTATTATTATTATTATAATATAGTTATAATTATAATTATTATAATTATTATTATTATTATTATTATTATTATTATTATTATTATTATTATTATTATTATCATTATTATTATTTTTATTATTATTATTATTATTATCATTATCATTATTATTATTATTATTATTATTATTATTATTATTATTATTATTATTATTATTATTATTATTATTATTATTATTATTATTATTATTATAATTAATAAACATTATTATTATTATTATTATTTTTATTGTAGTAGAAGTAGTAAATTTCCTTTTTATTCTATTATTTTATTGGTTATCTGCGGATAATGTTTACGTTTGATTTTTGTTTAATATTCCATATTTTTATTTGAGTACGAAAGTATGTGGAAGTTAGTTTCTATGTAAGACATATGCGTAATTAAACTTATTAAGTTCTAATGGTACATATAACAGTGAATTGGTAAAGCAATTATGATCTTTCCTCAAATTTGTTCAAATAATTACCTTCAGACATCGGAGATAATAGATTAACCTCACGATATAAGGAAGTCAAATTTTGTATTCGCAAATTTGCATTTATTAATAAGCATTCTCATTTATCTGAGATTATTTCCAAATAGCCCTAGAGTTATCGCAATTTGTCACTGTCATCCACCTGATTATCGCTTTAATTAAGAGGACATAATTGTCTTGACATTATTTGATGCTTCACTAAAACTGACTGATTCGCGTCTCTAAAGCAAACACATCATTTATTTACAACTTGACCTCGGATTTCGACTGCATTTTCGACTTCTCAAACTGTATTCCTTTACGAAAAATAATGAGATCTAATACAACTGACCCAATAGAGTCTAACATGGCCTAATATGACCCACTATAGCTAACCTGATCTAACATGAACTGCCATAACCTGACTTAGGTCACTAGATTAACCCAACAAATCAAAATTAATATATTAATAATGGAAGATTTTGATTATTTTTATATTGAAGAAATGTTTAATATCAAAAAATAACAGACGATAAAATAAAAATAATTTGTCAAAATATTTTCATAACATTTACATGCTATTTTTATTATTATTATTACATGCTATTATTATTATTATTATTATTATTATTATTATTATTATTATTATTATTATTATTATTATTATTATTATTATTATTATTATTATTATTATTATTATAATAATAATAATAATATTAATAATACAATAATAATAATAATAATAATAACTGATTTAATAATAATAATAATACAATAATAATAATAATAATAAATAAATATTTTTCCT
This sequence comes from Trachelipus rathkii, assembly GCA_015478945.1. Classification (NCBI taxonomy): domain Eukaryota; kingdom Metazoa; phylum Arthropoda; class Malacostraca; order Isopoda; family Trachelipodidae; genus Trachelipus; species Trachelipus rathkii. The sequence goes on from JABUQX010014197.1 coordinate 54,694, forward strand.
ACTTCATTATGTGTTACAATGGGATGTCGTATTTTGTGCATTTGCGAGTGAATAATATATAATATATATATATATATATAGAAAAATATATATATATATATATATATATATATATATATATATATATATATATATATATATATAATATATATATGGAGAGAGATAGAGAGAGAGAGAGAGAGGAGCTGTGAGAGAGAGAGAGAGAGAGAGAGAGAGAGAGAGATTAGTGAAGTCACAGGGAGATTAATAAACATGTGTTTATACTGAAACAGTAAAGAAAAAATGAGAACCCAGGGGGAAGGCGGGG
>JABUQX010014197.1:57500-75000 GCA_015478945.1 Trachelipus rathkii
TATATATATATAAAATATATATATATATATATATATATATATATATATATATATATATATATATATATATATATATATATATATATATATATATATATATATATATGTTATATATATATATATATATATATATATATATATGGCCAGCCTCCCGAAAGCATCATGCATGTAACTAAAAAACTATAACAGCTACAGGAAAATAAATAACATTTTTGATTTCAGCAAGCAATTTCATCGATGAAACTTAAAAAAAATGTATTCCTTAAATATTAGTATCATCTTAGGTCTGGCAGCGTACGCTCTCAGTAACCTTCCATTTCTGCAGTAGTACGAGAGCAAGAGTTACCAAATATTGTTTTTTTTATTATGCTCTGGAGAAAATGTTAATTTTTCTTTTTATTTCCTTTTTAGGGGGTTCGAGCCGACGGAGGGACAGAGGGAACCCCGACTCTGTCCATCTTTGTGGTTTACCCTTGGGGTATCTTTTAGTTAAAAAAATCGACATTTGGCAACTTTGACGCTCCCTCGGAGCGCTAGAGCTCCTTCGTTCTTCTCATATATAATTATATATATATATATATACCGTGGCTAAAATTTTCAAAAGCGTTATTTTTTTTTTTAATTTCATTTATAAAACGTTCCCCGATTACTAAATTTATCATTTCCCGTAGCTGTTATAGTTTTTGTTATATGCATAAAATAATTAACGTTTGTTTTTTATTATATATTTATATTTATAGTATATATATATATATTTATATATATATATATATATATATATATATATATATATATATATATATATATATATATATATATATATATATATATATATAGTTAATTATTTGCACAACTACTACTATCCATATCTCAAAACTACAATAGCTACAGGGAAAAGAAATACATTGTGGAATCCTGGCAAAATTTTATTGCGGAAACCAAAAAAAAAAAAAAAAAAAATCATATCTCAAAACCTACAATAGAAAATGAATACATTTTTGGAATCCTTATTAAACTTAAGAAAATGTAAAAATAATAATAATAATAATTAAATAAAAATAAATATTGGTTTTTCTTTTTTTGGAGAAGGGGACAGGAGAGTAGTAGATATATATATATATATATATATATATATATATATATATATATATATATATATATATATATATATATATATATTTTTTATATATATATTACACTATATAATGTAGGGGGCCCGACGGCGGGGGGAACAATAGCGGGGGATCGTTTTCCATACCTCCTGTAGGGAGGGTGAATTTCGCGATCAATCTACAAATACTCAAGAGTTAACCTGAGACTGAGTCCCACCCTGTAGAATTGAATGAGAGAGACCCCGACTCCTGCCATGGGTGCGGTATCCTTGGGGTATTCTTTAGTAAAAAAAAAAAGAAAATTTAATAGAGTCTATTTATTTTAACGAGTAACCAATAAAAGGTCTCTAAATAGGCTCTCTAATCATATTACTATAATTATTAACAATAATTTTTTTTATTTTTTTTTTTTCACATTTTCCTCATTTCTAAAATTTTACCAGGATTCCAAAAATGTATGCGTTTTCGCTGTAGCTATTGTAGTTTTTGATATATATATATATATGGTATATATATATATATATATATGAGAAAAAGTATATATATATATATATATATATATATATTATACATTTAAATGCACTGGACCAGCATTCCAGCAATGTAATCCTTTCCTGTAGCTATTGTAGTTTTTGAGATATGAGTTGTGGCTTTAAACCAAATTTCTCACCTATATATATATATATATATATATATAATAGAGTATATATATATATATATATATATATATATATATATATATATATATATATATATATATATATATATATATATATATATATATATATAGTCCCTGTTATGTTTTAAATAATATCCACTAGTTTTTGATTTCTTTTTTACATATTGTTAGTATATGACCCTAACTAATAATTTAGTAGTGATGGGACATGATTCAAAAAATGAATATTTTAACACTTATTTAAAACTAAATTATACCATTAAAATTTAAAATAAACATTCTAGTGCACACACTTTTTACAGAAAACCACTACATATTTGAAATCAGCGTATGTGCTTATTTACAAAATGTAAAAACAAAAACAATATTTTTGATAAATGAAATCTTAAAAGTAGGACACTTACAGAAAACCACCTACATATTTTGGAATCAGTGTTGCTTTCTATTACAAAACTATAAAAATACACACAAAAAATTAGGGGCTCGGAGCGACGGGGATAGAATGCTCATACCCCTAGGAGGCGAGAACCCATAACACCAAATACCAAAGAGTTAAATCTGGAGACCCCCGGAGGGGGAAGAGTCACCTGTCGTTCCCGAAGGAGAGATCCCGACTCTGCCATTTATGGTTTTGCCCTGCATTCTTACGTGCACTGTTAACTATCAAACGCACCGGTCCTATTTTTGAATCATGTCCGTCACCCCTTAAATTGACTGTTAGGATCATATATTTGAAAATATATAAAAAACAAAAAAATCGCAACCATAAAACATAACAGGTCCTATATATATATAGTATATATATATATATATATATATATATATATATATATATATATATATATATATATATATATATATATATATAGTATATATATATATATGAGGAATATATATATATATATATACATATATATATATATATATTTAATGGTTAATTATTTTTGTATTGAAATTTAATTATTGGAGATTACCCATTTTGGACATCAAAAGAAAGAAGAAGCTCACCCCTCCCCCCCCCAAGAATTGAAATGGAAAGAAAAAAAATACCCGGTAATAATACCAAATTACTTTCATTCAGTGGATGGTTCAATGATATTTTGAACTCTTGCCTGCAGTACATCAACAAACATTTTGATTATTACCAAAATCATTTAATATAATGTATTATATTATTTTTAAATAACCCACATCACTAGTTACGTCACCGCTAAGAATGCCATTTTTTGTTTTCTATTTTATTATTATTATTAAATTGTTTTCTTGTTGTAACGACTAGTCCACAGCAACTAAAGCTGCCTTGCATCAAAGTATAATATCTCTTTCTTTCATTTCATATATTAAGAGATAAAATGATAAAATTGAAAGACAAAATGATTGTGAAAATCTATTATACAATAAATAAATATAAATTTAATAATAAATATTCGTAATGTATATATCTTTGTAAAATGATCTCAGACGTCTATAGATTTGATAAATCGATATCATTGTAAACAAAAAACACCTGATAAGCCTAGCCCGCCTTATCCGGCAGAGAAACGGCAATGCACTTGTGGAGGAGGGTAGAGATACAGCGACTCGGGCTAAATGAGCATCACATTACACCAAACCATGTGGTTGTTATGATCCGCCACATTGCTAACGATACAAAAATGCATTGATGTGACTATAGAACTTGCGTGGTTAAAAACAATTTTGAGCAACTGTCAGCAGGAATACTATTTACAAGAAAATTTGAGTATTACATGATGATATTACTTATTATTATTATTATTGTTGCCATATTACACATTACAGGTTTGAAGCTCAGAACGTATATCGCAAGTAACTGAAAGTTATTTACCTACGCTAAGATTGCCTTCTTTCATTGTTGTACGAAAAAAGAAGAATTAATATTTCTGAAAAATGAGCTAGAGAGAGAGAGAGAGATATATATATAAGTATATATAGGCATATATATATATATATATATATATATATATATATACATATATATATATATATATATATATATATATGTTGGTTATGTTATTATATATATATATGTATATATATATATATATATATATATATATGTTATATATATATGCGGTATATTTTTTTTAAACCACACCATCATCGATCAATATCTCAAAACCACAATAGCTACAAGTGTATGGAATACATTTTGGAATGGTAAAATTTTAGCAGAAAATGTTGAAGACAAATAGCAATAGACTTATTATGTCACTGTTAAAGAGTATGAGAGATAGTATATATATATATATATATATATATATATATATATATATATATATATATATATATATATATTATTTGTAAAGGTATACACGGCAATGTAGGTCGACGAACAATAGGGGGACGTTTTTTACACCTGTAGGTGTGGAGGAACCCCGCGACACCCAAATGTTCAAAGACTGGGAATTAGTCCCAACTCGTAGTTCTGAAGGTCGAGACCCCAAGACCTGCCATCGTGCGCGGTACAATCTTGGCACTGGTAAAAGCAATTTAATAGAAAGTCTATTATTTCAACCAACCACAAAGGTCTTCAAATAGGCTTTTTACCAGATACTATAATGATTAAACACACATTATTTTTATTTTTTTAGATTTTCCTCCAGTCTATATTTTACCCAGGATTCCAAAATGTATTCTTTTTCGTTGTAAATAATATATTTATATACTTTTTTTTTTTTCCGCACAAAAATTGAACCAGCAATGTATTTTCTTCTTGTAGCTATTGTAGTTTTGATAGTTATGAATTGTGGCTTTAAACCCAAGCCTCTCAATCTAATTGCTGGCAAAACTTTAGTTACATAAGTCAAATTTTAAAGGAAAGTAATTGCCATAGCCTCATTTTTGTTCGCTTAGTGTGAAGTGAAAAAAATATATATATCAATTTTACTCTTTTTCATTATATTTTTAAATTTTTTTTTTCCAAAATGATTCGTATATTTCCCAAAATGATTAGTATCGTTTTATTACTACCGTCTCAGACATTCTACCTATTACATTACATGTATTATTATTATTATTATTATTATATTATTGTTACTATTATTATTATTGATGATTATTATTATTATTATTATTATTATTATTATTATTATTATTATTATTATTATCATTATTATTATTATTATTATTATTATTATTATTATTATTATTATTATTATTATTATTATGTTGACACAATATCAGGGTGACGAGTCCTTTATTATAAAAGAATGATTTTACTTATTTTATCCATTTTTATATGCTAATACCCCCTTCCAACATACTGCCCAGTGTTAACTCTTTAATAACAATTCTTTCCATTAAGTGAGTACTCGTTAACCTTTAGCAGTCAATATGAGATGCCCGAAGGGTATTCCTCAAACCATTGTCCTTTTATTTCGAAGATTCAAAAAAAAAAAAAAATAAAAAAAAATTAAAAAATAAAAAATATATAAATAAAAATGGTAACACAGTGTCTGATAGTTTTCTGATGTAAAACTTTTATTTATAAAAGATGAAATTACTTTGAATAATACATAATGCTTACATTTTCTGCCTTATTTATTTATTTATTTATTTATTTTTTCAAGCTTAAAAGCCAAACTTGATTTTGGTGCATCACGTTTATCTGTCATTTCCTCTTAAGAATTCCTCCATCTGTTTAAAATTCCAAAAATATTTTCAATTTTATTATTCAACTTCATTTTATTTTTTTGTTCGGTATAGAAAAATGATCTTTTCTAGTAGCTGGCTTTCATAACCTTTTATTAACTCAACTTATGTATCACATTTTTCTTTTCAATTATTATCTTTCTAGAAGAGTCTCTTGTCTTCCTCTGCCAAATTCATATTCCGAGCTATCATTTTATTTTTGTGTTGCTTTTTCCTTTGTTCATTATTGATTCATTGATGGACTTACACTTCTCTCTTGCCTTTCATGAGTTCACAAACAAGCTCTTTATATTTATTTCAGTTCAAGTGTTTTCTTACACCAAGTTTCAATAAGTGACCGACCATCAAAAACTTTACCAACACTCCAACAGAACTGAATTATTTTTTATTGAAATCTAATTGTAAAACTATAAAGTTGAACTTTAGAAATGAATTGAAATATATATATATATATATATATATATAAATAAAATATATATATATATATATATATATATATATATATATATATATATATATATATATATATATATATATATATATATATATATATATATATATATATATATATATATATATATTAATCATACATCAATTTGGGGAATTTGTATTATAGTCTTTATAATATTCTAACTCCATTTTATTACATATATCACGATTACGCTCAGTATTTTACCTATTAGAAAGTCATTTTGATTCGTTAGAAATGCACAGTCTTTATCTGCAATAGAAGGATGGATGTAAACGGAAGTGCGGACTAACTGCAAGTATTGACATGACTGTAAACTTGGTCATTAAGATTTAAGACTAGAAAAGAATTAATAATATCTCCTACAGGGAGGGTTCGACCACGCTTTGAGGTTGTTGTGTGGGTTTTGCATGATCATGTTGGGTGATTGTTTTTTTTTATTCTGGTTGGGTTGATTGGGACAGTCTCGATAAGCCCATGTGGCTTCTTACTCTTCCTCTATACTTTATGTTATGTTATATAAAATATAAGCAAACATTCTGTATTCATTATATCGAAAGCTTATCAAGCGTATTTAGTGTTTAATTATTATTTATTAAAATACAATTCTGTAAATTTTAATTATTCTATTAACTACTATTTTAAGAGTATGAACAAAATATTTTAATTATAAATTTTTTATCAGTAAAATCTTTTTTTTTTTCAATGTGAGTGTAAGTAAAATAGAAAAAATTCAATGTCACACTCAATAAAAAAAAATGATATCTATCTTAAATAAATTAACTTAAGTCTCGATATGAATTATTGTTATTCTTTTATTTTCATTTCAAAGTTTTCTTCTATAAATACTTTTCCTTCACTTAACATTTTTCTTCCTCGGAAATTTGATCCTTTTTCTTCTTTATGTTTCTAATTGGCAACTTCCTTCTCTAATCTTCTTTTACAGCTTTTACATTAATTTGTAACTACCATTTACATATATACACTGCAGTATATATATATACATATATATATATATATATATATATATATATATATATATATATATATATATATATATATATATATATATATATATATATATATATATATATATATATATATATATATATATATATATATATATATGTATATATATATATATATATATATATATATATATATATATATATATATATATATATATATATATATATATATATATATATATATATATATATATATATATATATATATGTAACTAAAAGATACCAAAGGCAACAATATAAACATTTTATACTCTAAATTCACACAAAATCTCCGCTATTTTTCGAGCACGAAGAGCCACCTTTTTCAATTGATTGAAAAATAGCGTTGTTTAATCGTGATGACTCTTACACTTTTGTTTCAATTTTACATAATCCTTTATATTTATTTTGTAATATTTTCATTCATTTGACCAATTATCGCAACAAAATAATAGAATTTTATCATAACATGAAATTTGTAAATGATCGACCGTTTCTATAATGTTAACTCGGGCTAAGCGCGAGCAACACGAATATAAGAGTTGCCTCTGATATATATATATATATATATATATATATATATATATATATATATATATATATATATATATATATATATATATATATATATATATATATATATATATATATATATATATATATATATATATATAACTTAAGACTGTTAAATCTTTTTACCTATTTCCAATACTCCTATTCCAGTCTTTTAGTTTTAGAAACGTTCAATCTGTTCTGAATTCGTTTTGCAACTTAAAGCTCTGACTCAAATAATTTTTGAGCATAGGACTCCTGGTTAAGTCTTTCTCCAACTTAAGACTTTAGAGTCTGGATCCATTCTTTTTTCAACTAAGGATTCCTTAAGACATTGTTTTCTTTTCCCACCTTAAGATTTTGAGAGAAGTCTTTCTCCAACTTTAGACTGCGAATCCACTCTTTTTCCAATTAAGGACTTCTTAAGATAAAGTCTTCAATCTTTTTTCATTTCAAGATTCTGATTCTGACAAGTTTTGTCCGAACTTGAAATTCCTTCTCAAGTTTTTTCTCAACTTAAGACTCCGACCCTTGTGTTTATTACAATTTAAGACTCCGGTATACCAGTCTCTTTCCAACTCAAAATTAGCTAACTTAAGAATCCTTCTCTTATTTTTCAGAAATAATATTTTGGCTCAATTTTTTTTTCAAACTTGACACTCTCAACATAAGACTCCGGCTTTTGTTTTCCCAACTTTCAAACCGTAGTTCTTGTCATTTTCCAACTTAAAAACCGTTGTTCTTGTCTTTTTCCAAATTAGGACTAGGGTATCAGTCTTTTTTCAACTTAAGGAACTTCAGAATCTGATTCAATTCTTTTTTTCCCAGCAGACGAGCCACCTAGACTTTACCAAATTAAGATCAATATGTTTCACTCTTATTCCAACCCAAAGCTGGCTCCTCTGTCCGACTTAAGACTGACTAAAGTCTTTCCCCATGGCTTAAGAGTCCTACTCCAGTCTTTTTTCAAACTGAAGACTCTGACTGCAGTCTTTACGAACTCAAGACTAAGGCTCTTGTTTGTCCGACTTAAGACTCTGACATCGGTCTTTTTCTAACTAAGACTCTGGGTTTTTTTTTTCCAGCTTAAGGCTTCAGTTCCAGATCTTTTAACCTTATCTTAAATTTACCGTTTAAATTGCTCACAAAATATTTTAAATAGTAAGATATTAATTTCTAAAGATTTTGTTTGTGTAACTGAAATATCTTTACTACTACTACTACTACTACTACTACTACTACTCCTACTACTACTACTACTACTACCACTACTACTACTACTACTACTACTACTACTACTACTATAGCTTTATCGACATTCATATGGGGTTTTTATTAGATATCTTGAGTCAATGTCATATGCAAATGCATAAATAAATTTAAATTGGATTTTTTTTTTAATATTTTGCATAGACAGAAAATTATGTAAAAGGATTAGTTTTAGAATAGTTTTATACTTTTTGTACCACACACACAGCAAGAGAAAGGCCGGTTACAGATGGCTTTGTTACAGCTTCAATAAACCATATGATTTGGATCTAACTTCACCCAAATATTTGATCTGACCCTGGCTCTATCCCAAAACCTGTTCTACTGCCTACCTGCTACCGGCTTCTATAGCGACTTCACACGCATGATTGCAACTGCTAAGTTTAAGTTTTATATATTTTTAATTAAAATTGTTCAATGTCATATTACAAGATTATCCTTTAAGTATTTACAAAATTTTGATTGTAAAGTTCCCGGTATAGTGATGTATCTATCCATAACAAAACAGCAGTAGAGATGAATCGGATATGAGATCGGCGGATACGGATGTGGTTAGGAATGCAGATATAAGATATTTACACCTTTCGAAGGAGAACTTCTTTAGGGCTCGAACCCTGAACCTTCGCCACATGAATCCATCTCATTTTTACATTCTGTCCTATTCCTTGTATTAACTTGTATTAAATTTACTTTCCAGCAGGTGTTTCTTGCATCTTTAAATTTATTATTCAAACATTTATTTTTTTTCCAGACGTCTTCATATCCTTCTTTAATTTTTTTTTATCATTTGCAACCATAAATAAATTCGTTTCAAAAGTTTTTAACCATTATACCAAATCGACATTAAAAAAGATTCCCCAAATCCCAGAGAAACACGATTACCATTTAGCTTAATCCTATTCTTATTTCTCCATATATTAAAAAAAATAAAAATAAACAAATAAAAATTTGTTGGTAGAGCAAATTTTCAATGCTTTTTCATCTGAGCCTTTGAAGCAATGGAAATAAATCGACTGGAATAAATAAATAAAGTGGTTAGGATAATTATGTTTATTTAGCATTATTAGTTTATTACCATTAAACATATTAATCTATTTATTTTTCGCTGAATGGACAGTAACCATAAGAACGCCGTAAAAAGAGAATAAAGAAGGAAACCAGATTCATGCCTAGATAAAGGCTGACGGAATCGATACAGGGCATTTGAACTCGCACTGAATTTTTTAACAATATACATTAAGTGCCATGCAATAAAGATGCAAGAACAAATTAAATCCCCAGTTACCGTTATTTGACTCTTCCACACACAGATCACAACTTACTTCGCATTAATGTCAAAGATCTATGAAGGACTTTTACTTAATTATTCATATTTGCTTTTTCTTTGAATTGCCGCCATTTTGATTCTTTCATTGACTTCCATTTTGGTTTATTGCTTTTTAGTCACTTGTGTTTCTTACTTTTTGTTTTTCTTCATTTTTGGGTTTCGTGGATTTTCTTTCCTTTTGGTTACTTGTTTTTCTTACCTTCTGGCTTCTTGTTTTTCCTGATCTTATCTTTCGTTCTTTGTGTTTCTTGCTTTTCGGTTTTTTGTTTTTCTTCCTTTTTGGATTCTTATTTTTCTCCCTTTTTTGTTTCTTGTTTTTCTTCATTTACTTTCTTTTTTTTTTTTCACTGGTTTATTGTTTAGTGCTTTTTCTTTTCTTTATTTTCTTTTTGGCTTCTTGTGCTTCGTCCTTTTTGGCTTCTTGTTTTTCTTTCATTTTGGTTTCCTGAGTGTTGGTTTCTTATTTTTCATACTTTTTTTTCTTCTTTATTTATTGGTTTATTGTTTTTCTGGTTTTCCTCCTTCTTGGTTTCTTTTCTTGATATTTGCCTTCTTGTTTTTCATAATTTTTGTTTCTTTTTTATTTCTTTTCTTTTTACTTCTTTTTTTGGTTTCTTTTTTTTCTTTCTTGTTTTCTACCTTTCCCTTTTACTTGTTTCTTATTTTCTATAATTTCCTGCTTTTCTTGTTCATTAATTTTTTGCTCTCTTTTTACTCTTTCTTTCCTTTCTCTTTTTCATTTTCTTGTTTTCCATCGTTTTTTTATTTGCTTGTTTGCTTTCCTTCTTCCTTTTCCTTCTTTAATTTTTTCTTATTTTGCTTTGGTGAAGAAGTTCATTGACCAACTTTGACATTTAAATGTCAGTAACACGATCTTCTTATGGGGGCAGAAACATCCCAGAGACTTGCTTTAAAAAACTCTTAAAATCATATATATATATATATATATATATATATATATATATATATATATATATATATATATATATATATATATATATATATATATATATATATATATATATATATATATAACAAATGATACTTGTAACGTGATACTTAATGCCAAATAAGTCTTCATCTTCTTTGGCGGTCTAATTTACTTCAGAGGAAGTATATATATATATATATATATATATATATATAGTTTTATATATATATATATATATATATATATATATATATATATATATATATATATATATATAAATATATATAGATATATATATATATATATATATATATATATATATATATATATATATATATATATATATATATATATATATATATATTTATATATAGTATATATATATATATATATATATATATATATATATATATATATATATATATATGTATAGTTTTCAGTCAAAGATGGATGCCAAAAACTTTAAATTTATGTAAATATAAAATGCTTTGCATGAATGTATATAAATATTAAACATTTTTCAAATACATTTAAATACTAAATACTGCAAAATGTATTTTGAAATACATTTGCAATCACTTTTAAAAATGGCTGATATTAACTGAACAGGTATAATGAATGGATTTGTGGGAAGAAAACTTGTTCATTCCTGAAAGACGCTAGAGGGAACCAATAAATTGTCCGATCCGAGTCTACACAGTGAAACATGTTTTACAAAAATTCATAAAGTATTTATAAAAATAATAAGAATTTATTTAAAATACTTTATAAAATATTTTATACAAGTTGTATTGAAATACGTTTACCCGAATGTAATTAAAAATACATTTTCTGATATATGAATGTATTTAAAATATGTAGGCCTATTTAAATATATTGTTTTCAAATAATGTCCATTTCTGAGCTCTCTAATGATATCAGCCAAATGATAGAGGTGTTTAATAATTCTAGGATTAACATGATACACTATAACACAGACTATAATAGTGATTAGAAACTTTTAATAAATTTTCACTAATTCCAGTTATGTTCTCATTTTTAATGTGCGTCCTTTGTTCTTCAGGATGAAGGAATGCACTTGTTGATGCCGCGTAGGTGTGGGTCTCCACGACGCAGCACAGCGTCTCAAGAGAGTAGGATAGGAAAGAGGATCTGAGAAAGGAGGAGGAGGTGAAGACTGTGAAAAGATATCACCAGGCAAGCACAGAGTTGAACCATAGACCAAGTTCAGCAGCAGAGCATACTGAAGATCTTCCTTAATAGCCGTGCGTATTTTTTTTTTTTTTTTTTACAGATTACCACCATTCACGGGCTGGGCCCTTTTCAAACATAGCCAAAGGAAGAGCTTCAGTCCAACGTTCTGGGTGAGGTTGGGCTACCTGGGATGCCTTGAACTGGCAGTGAAATCTTTCACAAATCCCATTCGCTATAGGATGATAACTCGTGGTGCGAATCTCCTCCGATCCAAGAAGACGCATCAAATCTCTCCAGAGGAAAGATTCGAATTGTCTACCTTGATCTGATGTGACAGTAAGTTCAACACCGATGCGCGAAACCCAGTAAGCCATGAAAGCTTTGGCCATAGATTCCGCTGTGGCAATAGAAAGGGGAATGGCTTCGATCCAACGTGTGAAACGATAGATACATGTAAGGATGAACCGATGACCGTCAGAAGGTGGGAGAGGTTCAATGATGTCGATGTGAACCTTCTCGAAGCGTTCACCAGGCGGCAAGAAAGTGCCTAGAGGAGCCTTGGTGTGCCTCTGAACCATGGAACGCTGCCAAGAAAGACATTCACTTGTCCATTTTTCACATCAGTATTAACGTCGGGCCACACGAAGCGAGCTGTAACAAGCTTCTGTGAGGCCGCAATACCGGGGTGAGAAAGTGAATGTAAGTTGAGTAAAAATTGTTTGCGAAAGATAGAAGGTACGGATGGGCAATGGTGGCCAGTTGATATATCAAAGAGAAGATTCTTCTCTATGCCAGGGAGCTAGAGCCACTGGAGCTGGAGAGAAGAATCCTGTGGAAGAGCTGGATCTTCAGATGCCTGAGTAGTCGCTATGGTTTCGTAACTGATGGAAGGTAGAGTAGAGAGAGCGTTGACCTCGATGCGTGAGAGTGCATCTGCAGTAAATTCTCTACTCCAGAGATGTGTCGTATGTCTGTGGTGAATTGCGAAGCATACTTTAAATGACGAGCTCTTTATGCAAGTGTCGTTCCTGACGAGATGCCATCGCAAAGGTGATCGGCTTGTGATCTGTGAGAATGTGGAATTCGCGACCCTCCAGAAAGTATTTGAAGTGGCGAAATGCAAGATACATCGCAAGAAGTTCCCTGCTTAAAGCGCTATAACGAGTTTCTGCAGGTTACAACTTGCGGGAAAAGAAAGCGAGAGGTGACCACACTCCATTCAAATGTTGCTGCAGGACACCACCGTCATCGGACGCATCTACCTGAATTCTAGTGGGCGCTGAGTCCTGAGGATGGACTAGGATTGTGACGGTGGCTGAAGCAAATGCAGCGCGACTTTCGTCCGTCCATTCCACCTTAGTGGAGGCTCCTCTCTGCTTCGGGTGAAAAAGCGAGGGAAGGAGGCGAAGAAGCTCTGCTGCAATTTGTAGAAAGCGATGGTAAAAATTTGGCATTCCTAACCGCTGCCGAAGCTGTTTTTTAGTGTCTGACAGAGGAAACACTGATGGTGGACTCACGGTCCTACAAAGGGCGAACACTTTCTGTAGAAACTGTGTGGCCTAGGAAAGTGAGAGAAGAAACGCCGAGGGTGCACTTCGCCTGGTTAACACGAATGCCAGATTCGCTTAACCTGGTGAAAACGGAGCCAAGGTACTCGTGGTATTCTTCAGAAGACTTACTTGCAATGAGGAGGTCATCAAGATAGGCCCAAGCGAAAGAAAGGCCACGGAGTACCGTATCAATGATCAACTGGATCGACTGAGCTGCGTTCCTTAAGCCGAACGACATCCTGACGAACTCAAAGAGACTAAATGAGGTAATGACTGCCGTCTTTGGAATGTCCTCAGGTGCGACAGGGATCTGGTGGTAAGCCCAGATCAGATCAACCTTGGAAAGATGGTTGCTCGATCTATTTAGAAAGTAAAAGATTGGATGTGTGGCACCGAATAGCGGTCCGGTGTTGTGGAAGCATTAAGAGCCCTAAAATCGTCACATTGTCTCCAGCCGCCTGTCGTTCCTTAAGGAACCATGTGTAATGGAGAAGATCAGCTACTCTCAGAAGGGCACACTATCCCCAACTCCAACATAGGCTCAAACTCAGCCTTTGCTACTTTGAGCTTCTCCGGGGTGAGACATCGAGCACGGTCGAAGGTGGGAGTAACCGTGGTCTCAATGTGGTGGAGAACTGAATGCTGGGGAGAAGTGGAAGAGCAAGGGTGCAATAAAGAAGGAGACTCCCTCTGCAGGAGGGTGAACAGAGGAGAAGTGGCTGGAGGTGCAGTGGCGGAAATGTTTCCGAGCGGAGGAGTGAGAGAACCTGTAGAAGTGAGGTTGGTGGTACCATCCACCAAGCACTTGTTTCCAAGGTCGACAAGAAGGTGGAAATGGGAGAGCAACAGCCCCAAGAATGGCAGGTCTCGACCATCCCACCAGGAGGCACCTCTCCTGAGAGGGTCCAGAGGCATGCTTTGTAATGGCTATGGTGGAACCATTTTGCACCCGCAGTGAAGCTTGCTGTGGCGGAGAGAAGCAGTGGGGTCGGTGTGTAGATTCCTGGGGAGAAGAGAACTCTCCGCACCATTTTCAACCAAAAAGAGCGTTTGGTGGTGTTGTACATCTTAAGAAGTGTGGGAAGATGTGAGATAGATGGGCCAGTATCCTCAGCCGCTCCTACTGAGGACTGGTCAGGGTGTTTCCCTGATAAGAGCATGGGGGAGCACACTTTTTGGTCTGCTGACCAAAGGTATTGTGATAGAAACACAACCCATTCGGAAAATTGAGACTACTTGCGGAATGAGAACTGCTAAAAAAAGAGCTTCTCCAGCCGGAGGAAGAACGGAACTATTTGAAGTTGCGGATGTCAACTGCCAGACGCCTCAGCTCTGCAGTGAGGTCAGCCAAGCTACAGTTATAAGCAGACATTACTTCGTCACAGAAGCATGTTATCCGAGGGGAAAGCCCCTGTAGTAGGGTGAAATGCTCTAGCAGCGCGGGAATGTGCTGGTAAAGACAACGGACACCTGAGGGGAGCGAAGTCTCATCATTCGGTTCGCTTTCTCCCCAACCTCCTTGAGAACCAGAGCTGGGTCTAAGGAGACCAACATCTCCTGTGCCAACACGGGCATCTTCTGTTGGAAGAGGTGATGTACCTTCGTCTCCTCTCTTTCAGAAGGTTCACCACACAGCAGAGCGAACACTGAAACTAATAACTCTGAAGGGGTTCTGTCTCCCAAAGACTCCGTTCTGAGGAACAGCGACGTGCATCTAACTCCAACTCCTTAATGGATGTGTAGAGGGGTGATTGGAAAGAAAGAGAGAGAGAAGTAGCAGAAACGTCGCAGAGTCTCTGGAGGATGTTTGGGAAGGGCAGCTATGAACCGCTGTATTTAAAGCGGTCCGTTTCTCCTTCAGAGAAAATGCCCTCCGCCTGGAGAAACCATAGCTCCGAGTTCTTGGCATTAAAGGGAGAAAAGAGGGGGGGATGTTGGGGTTTGTTCTAGGCATTGTGTAGGCCAAAGAAAAGGGATACTGAAGGCAAAAAGTGATATGATAATAAAGATAGCAGCGGCGAATGATGTCGCAAAGTAATATAATAACAATAATATATATATTATATATATATATATATATATATATATATATATATATATATAATATATATATATATATATATATATATATATATATATATATATATATATATATATATATATATTTATATATATATATATATATATATATATATATATATATAATATATATATATATATATATATATATATATATATATATAAAAAAAATAAATATATATGTAAATCATAACAAAAATATATATAGTAAAAAAAACATAAAATATGCAAATTTGAAAAGTCAATAATAAAAGTAAGCTAAATTATAATTGTAAAAATAAATGTAAAAAATATATCTATTAATAATAATAATAATAAGAATCATGATAAATATAATAATAACAATATTATAAAGCAAATAATAATAATAAAAATAAAAATAATAATAATAATAATAATAATAATAATAATAATAATAATAATAATAATAATAATAATAATAATAATAATAATAATAATAATAATAATAATGAAGAGAAAGTCGATGACGAATTGACGATACAGTTGTCAGGAAAGTTCTGTGTTGCTCCTTGCAGTCTTGATGTAAGCTGGGTAGTATTGCCAACAGTCGGGGTCCAAAAAGAATGAAGAGTTGAGTATGATGGAAAGGTCGTTGTACCTACTCCTGTAGACACCATTCACTCCGAAAGACTCCTTTGTGGAGTCGTGGTCACCAATATGAAGTGGGTAATGTGGCTTTGAGTCTCTTCAAATAAAATAGACTCCAAAAATAAAATTTATTCATATAACAGATGAAAGCCATCAATGAGAGCCTGGACCTTTGATGGGTTCCAAGAAAAGGCTAGGATTGGTACATACAATTTGGATTGTAACTTGCAATTTGCAAATGGTAAAACTTGTAATTAAATGAAGAATTGCAAATAAAAGGCAGACTGCTTCCAAAACGTCTTCTGCGGTGGCAATGAAAAATATGCTATGTTCCGTCGCTGTCGCAAGCGAAAACACCAGTTTGAAATATGGTGTTTTCAGCCGGAGGGTTGCCAGATTACGGTGAGTTATAGCGGAGAATATTGTAAGAAGAAGCTATGTGTATAAGCACACAGGTAGCTGGCTTCAAGACAAATAAATATTCATGTCAAGCTTTAGCAGATGTGTTTGTATGGTCTCTAAGCAGTAGGAAGTTAAAGTTTGACTTTTTGTTTCAGGAACTCGGTAAAATTGTTGCATGCAAAATGTGTCTCTCCTGAGACAAACTCTTATCACACCACTTTGAAACTTCTATTACAACCAAATTGCAAACAAAACAAGTCTACAAATTAGTAGAGCCATATTTTCAATCGTTGTTAATAACTACGAAACTTTTTACAGAATAAATACAATGCAAGCGAAACTCAGAATCCCTTTGAATCCATTTTGAGAACCAATTTTCTCAGATCAAAGAAAATTCACTCGCTGCGTCTCTGCGTTCACCCAAGATAATATAATTAACAAAATAGAATAGTTTCGGTGGAGCATTTTGTAAAAGTATCAGGCGGGTTTCGAACAGATATTCCGACAAGGTACACTCTATGGAGAAGGTTTGCTTACTATTGTAGTCTTTTGGTGGTCAATGGTGGACAGAGACTGAGCTAACTTTTCAATGCGAGTTACATTTTCTATGGAGCAATGGAAATTTAATAGGAAATTAATTCAATTTAA